>PNEQ01025598.1:0-11398 GCA_003012365.1 Medauroidea extradentata
AAGCCATCGCGCGTCGCTACACGGACGGCGAGAGCCGCCTCGTCGCGTATATCAGCAAGACCCTTCCTCTCAGGGAGATTGGCTTACAATGAGATAGGGGAAGGACAAGGCAGATAGCTCGCACCCCCACCACTGCGACTTCCTCTAGACACGTCACTGTGATGAACCGCGCCCCCGGCCCTTAGCCACGCCTCTTAGCCTACTCGAACACGTGGCACGGAGAGCTATCTTCAAGTTTACTACCAGCCCCCGTAAGTCTTAACCCGATTCATTTCAAAGTTACTCTACCCACCACATTCTACAGCAGTAGCACCCAAGCGTGATCTACCGAGGAAACTATATACTGTCTTACCGCACGATACTAGCGCGATCTACCGTGGAAATTGTGAACTGTTGCAAGGTTGGTACAAAACGTTAACACGAAAGCGCCACCAATGCCAGTGCTGCCAAAATACTCGTCTGGACATTATACAAATTGCAAAACACGTGCCCGCCCGGAATTTTTATTATTTTTTTTCGGCTGCGCCAGACTGCGCAATGCAAACGGACAGAATTTAACCTACTTCATATTCTACAAACTGGATGTTCTTAATTTTCACAGTATAGCAGGAAAATAAAAAAGCCAACGAAGCTTACTTGCCTGAGTGATTGGAAACAAGTTCTAAAATACAAAAAGAGTTAAAATAAATACAGACATACGGAAAATGTATTTCCTAGTACTTAAATTGTTCATAGCCCCTATGATTTAAGTTGCAGTACCTTAAGAAACATTAACTTTCACGAAACTATGATACAATGCATAAATATTTCGTGCTAATGCCAACTCTTATAGAAAATTAACGAATACCTTGAAACAGAGCAAGCACCTAACAAGGTTGTCACAGTTAAAACCTGCCTTACCTTGATATGTTTTAAGCCTCGCAAGGATTCTCGTCTCTTTATCTTCGCTTGATATTGATTCAAACCACGAAGATACGCATTTTCTTTATCGATGATTCTTGTAGAACTATCTTTAACTTTGACAGTTCTGTAGGGCGCCATTTCACTAGCCGAATTTCAAAAACTCAACTGAAAACATCACTAAGGCAGCCAACATAAATACTGTTATTTACCAACATTTGAAAAATAAATTACCGGAAATTTCATAAACAACTCAGAATAAATATGCGTAACGTCAACAGTGAAGTATTCAGCAAACGCGGAAAATTTCATTTATTTTTAGGTATCCAATGCGCTATTGTTTTTTTTTTTTTTTTCGATAGGAGCGTTTTGAGGTTGTCTTCAATTTATTTTTAAACTTAAAATAATTGTATCGGTTTGTTTACTGGCTTTTGCATGTAAATGTAATTGCTACTAAATTAAGTATTTTTTATTTATTTATTTATTTATATACTTACACAAATTACATACAACACTTGTCAGGGAGACAACAAACTCTTTCGGGGTAAGAAACTGGAGATTTGTGACAAGGATGCATGTGGTCCGTTCGTACTCTGCTAAAAACTGCACACTATCAGTTTAGTGCAGTTTGTAACTTGTTTAGTACTTTACAGACATAGTGCATGTTGTTGTTTTTTTTATATGGAACATGTTAAGTTGAGCCATTTGTGTTTTGTCTCCTCGATACCATACATTGCAGACAAGTTGTAAGGTCATGAATTTATTCTAGAGCATGTCATACAGAATGTGGCTGAATATGATTGTAGAAATGTATTTCTGTGCTTGATTTTCTCCATTAGATGATAGTTGATGTGGGTAATATTCTGGATCACAATTCAGGTTGCTAAAATATGACTGCTGGGCTTCTCTTGAAAGGGAGCGAAAGGGATGAAATAAGGGATGACAGAGCAGCGATGGAATCTAAGGGCGGAAGTAATGAAAGCACCCGAGAAAACCTGCCAACTATCGTCAATGTACGCCATGTTTTCCACATGCAAAAAATCTGGGACCGATCTAGCAGTGAATCGAACCTGGATCACCTTGGCGTAGAGTGAGTGGTCTGACCACTTGACTGCTTTGACAAACTATGAAAGTATTAATTTTGTTTGTTTTCAGAAAAATAAAAGTTCTGCTGAGAGCCTTACGTTATTGCCAAATCAAAGCAGAAATTGGTTGGATGACAGTTTATTCTATAGCCTAAGTACTTAGTTACATATGCTTTGTTTAAAGGCATTTCTACTCCTATAGCCTTGGCCATGTGGGTAATAAGAGTGACACAAGCCGGCGCCATTCCGAAGTATAGTGTTACTTAAATGATGTTCGTAAGTAGATCCCATGCACAGTCACGGATCACTTTTCCAATAACAGCTGTAGAGCTAAGTCTGCACGCCGCTTGGCTACGAATCAGAATGCAGGCTTTAAAGTTGTCAGTCATAGCTCTGGGTGAATGATAAATACGTATGTAATAGTTTCAACAGTTCGTCTATTATGATGTAAAAACAATTTCTTAGAGGTTTTCCTGTTATTCAGGTAGCCAATAATAGTTGTCAACGATTCTATCAATAATTCCTTAATAATCACATTTATATTGTACATACCGTACTTAATTTAATCATAATAACTTGAGTGTATTTTATAATACTGCACAAATAAAATTTTGTGACACTCGTGTGCCATATCAGTGGTTTAGACAATGTGAGGGGGAGGGGTTCCAGGTTCACCCCAACAAATGAAATATTAACAACAAAAAACAAAAAATTCATAATTAATCTTAATATTACTACTAGCATAATATATTCAATATTTAGATAAAACTGCTGAAATAGCACTAGGCCTTTTGTAATATACACCTTCGAATCTAAATTTTTCCAGAGAAAGACCTTTGGACACCTCTTTAATACTTTAATTGGTGTTCTTTATAAAGTCCCTAATATGAAACCCATCCCTCCCCTTAAACACAAATCCTAGCTACGCCACTTGTTCACATATTAGTATACTTAGCTCACAAACATAAATTTTTGGTCTGAAAATTGGCTACAACAGCAGATATAAAAACCCATTGTTAATATCATCTCCTTCGTAAACAATGTAGGATGTCGTCGTATGTGCTCTGTAATGCAATATCAGTGGATATTTTAGTTTTAAAAAAAAATAGATAAAATATTTGGCCTTTGGACTGTTGTACATAATAGGTTAATATGTAAAATTGAAACAATGAGCAAATACACATACAATTTTAGTTAGAATAATTACGTAACCTTGGCATACACATTTTTGCATGCCGGTCAAGCAACCACGTAACGCCTTTTGCACTGTTTTCTCGACAGCTGTTATCTTCTCCTGTTTAAAAATAGTACTTTAATTTCATTGTTTGTTAATAAACTTTATTTTATGATATATTACAGTATTAACATTTGATAGGTGGCCAGGTGCACAAATTTTACTGCATTTTCAGAACAAATTGTCACAATACCCTATTTTACTCTTGAATACTTTTTTTAGCAATGTTCTTGTAGTTCTCACCTGTTACTCTGAGACTGAGTCTTTCCTATTTTTGCGGTTTGCTGGTTTTACGGACATCGGTACTTCAGTTACAAAAATATATTACCGTACAGACGTGCTTACACATGCCTGAGGCTCCAGCAGGACAAATTCTGCATATGTTTCTGTTACTTCCAAGCTGTAAATAAAACACACTTATCCGTATAATTGTTATTAATCTATGATAGGTTAAAACAATATTATTAATGTAAGGTTAAAGGTAGCCTATATTATTAACCTATTTAGACTTAGGCTACATACTTTCCAGTTTCCTCACCTTCACAGTTCACAGTAACAGTTATTTTGTGGGGTGGCGAAATCACAGAGGTTTGTTGAATCACGCTGCCAGGTACAATATTGGAACTATGCTTTTTTGCATTCCTGCATGTTAATAACGTGAATGCTGTTTACTAGTTTTAACCCTTTGTTCAATGCATTTTTATTACTTCAAATTTTATGAACTCAAATCTGCACTGATTATTATCCAGATATTTATTGGAGACTGTCATCGCCAACACTCCGGCACAAAGTCACATGCCAGCCAAATGTGAGCGCCACATCCGAGCCGGACCCACCATGGACCTTAAATGACCGGCTGCTAGAGCTCTCTGGATTCTGGTGTGTGCACCGTGCCTATAGGTCAAAATCTGGTGGCCTGCAGCTTGCATTTTAGTCATGTAAACAAAATGTGATTCTTTTAATTTTTTTTTGTTTTCCATTATTTTTGTAAGCACTCCCACATGTCCTCTTATCAGTTTGTGCTTATTATTTGTTTTAGACAGTTGTGCAAGACATCCATCCAGTACTAGCACTAGCAGGAAACATGTGTAACCACTCTTCTTGCAGGAAGGTTTCCTCCAATGTTGCTTCCTAAGGGAACTGCTGAGCAACCTAGTGGAAGAATTATAATGCTGACACTTTTGTCCGAGTCGCATCACCACGAAGTTTGCCAACTTCCAGTGAGGCATCATGTGAGGTATCATCCCTGTAATGTAAATATACAGTGTGACATCTGTTCTGAATGCTGTTCTAATGTTCTTGCATAACATTTTGCTTCTTGGTCCTATCAATTTTCCTTAAGTGCGGGCCTAATACTGTACCTACTTTCACTTCCTGCATTTCGAACACTGGTATTTCTTATTTTGTGTAAATTATGTAACAAAATGATTTGTTCAGATAACAACAGCAACTGTAGCTATGTTTTCTTAACAGTAGCAGTTCAGCTATGAAACAGAGCAGTAACCTAAATACGGTATAACAGAAAACAGTTTACCGTATTTACTCACGTAATTGTCGCAGCGTTTTACCTAATTTTATGGGGAAAAAAAAAAAAAAAAGTGAGGTGCAACCATTATGTGAGGAAAAATTTAAAAAATAATTTTTTTTGAGTGAAATTTTTTAAAAAATCGCTTGAAAACGCTAAATTAAATAATTGAATATATAGGTACATGGTATACGTACCTAATATTTATTTACAATGCAGTTCAGACAGCATGTGTTTTAGAATTCATTGTCTGAACTACATTGATTCTGATGCATCAGATCTGTCTAAGCACGTGCTTCGTCTCTACCCTTGCACATGATAGTTTCTAGAAAAACACTACACGCGTTGTTCCGTAAATCACGAATGTCACTTACGCATCTACTTCAGGAAACTTCCCACACTTAAGCCCTCGGAAAGCTCAGCTAGATGAACTTTTGTTATTGAAGAACTTTGTCTCTTTGTTTTCGCCAATAACGAATAAGTTTTCCACTTACTGAAAATTCCCTTTCCGCGGCCTGATTTCCGCGCTCTTCAGCAAATGCAAAACGCGCAACTTGAAAGTGGTAGTATACGAAGTGTATATACCCATAATCTCACAAAATAAACCTTCTCACATACTGCAATTACAGGTACTTTCCACTCCAACGCGAACGAGATAAACAATGGTGTCACAGCATCTCTTCCACACACTCACGTTCCTTTCTCCCACACTGCCAATGAGGACATTCCACTCAAGGTTGGACCAATGATAGCGCCTATTAGGTGAAACCTGGACCACACTCCACATGAAAGCAGGCCGTTCCATTTATTGTATCTGTATTAACTTGTGCGTGAGTTGCGTGCTGACAGATCGCGCCTCAGTCGCCGTCAATAGGTAAATAAGTGTGCGACGATTATGGGGAGAATCTTAAATACCAAATTCGTTATCTCAAAAAATGGGTGTGACAATTATGTGATGGCGATGATTATGCAAGTAAATATGGTATGTTTGGGAGAATGTCTAACATACATGTGTAATAAAGTGATATTTAGTGGTTGTCATCCTGAAAATGATCATCGTGAACATAAAATGTGGGAAAGTCACGCTTATGTATACCTACCTACTTATGATTGAGGGCATATTGTATATTTATGATTATTTATATAATCACTGATGTTTCTGAAGGCACATCAACTTCACAACTATTTGATCTAGCCTAATTAGTGTCTAACTGTATAAATAATTTTATCTATAGATCTAACATTATTGATTTCTCCTTAAATTGTTTCTTGCATATAACACTTTTTTTTTTGTGACATCGTCTGAAATATGTTAGCTTATATATTACATTGTTTGACTATCAGCTTATTAATTTTCATCAGTTGGCAGTAGACTAACATTAGGGCTAAATACTCACCTATCTCATCAGTTCTTATTAATATTTATTCCATGAAATGTCCATTAGAGCTTGTGTGTGTGTACAGGCTTGTACAAAGATATTAGACAGATCAATTGGACAAATAACTAAAAAAGATTACATACCAGTACTGTTAAATTTTTTAAGAATGAAGGAAATTTCTTCTAGTCAGTTAAGGCTCGTACTGGAGATACTGCCAGTGTCGATCGTTTCGTCTACTATGATCAGACAAAATGTATAGACACAGTCATAAAACACAGACGTATTCACTGTTGAAAATTATTGGTCATTTATTGAACAGAATAACATGTATGGAAAGACGACAATTCTTTAAGATGTTATTTGAAAAGTATTTTTGTATTTGAGAAATAAATATTTTGGGAATGTTTTTTATGTTTGTTGAGAATTAGGTCCTTTTCCTGACACAGAGTTGTGTTTACAATAGGAATGTGCAAGCAGATATTGTTTCTTGTACTATATTTGTGGAATTGTTAATTTTTCTTGAATAAAAGTTGTTTTATGAAATAAACATGAGCAATTTGTAACTGTATTCATATGGCATGGGCAGTATTTTAGAACTTTTAAAGAGAGGTCTACAAAACTCAAATTGGTTTTTACCAAATATTATTCAAATATTATTCTTTACTTCTTTTTTCTGCATACAGAATATTTCTTTACTGTCTGTCGAGTTCCTCCACAAAATTATCCATATGACAAGATGGAGTGAAATATGCAAAGTAGACAACAGTGAATCTGTGTTAAGGGTGTTAAGTAGTAAGTTGCACAATGCAAAACAAGCAGAGTTAAGATTGGGCAAAATATGTTGAAGATGAGTTTTCCGGTTAAACTGACTGTCAACATACAGGTCCAGAAACTTGGTGTTATAGGTGTTAATGAGTTTAAATGTATCACAAGTGATGTTTATTTTTTTTATAAATTGAATGAAATGTATATTTTCTTTGTTACCGGTAATATTTATTTGTGTGTGAATCATGAATTCAACCCACCTAATGTTATACTGACTATATGATAGAGTTGTTGTTTTGTACTACAAGTAATTATGATTGTGGTATCATCTGCATACAGTATAGGTAATATAGTGGGCATAAAGTTTCCAATTTTAGGTAGTTATTTTTAATGAATTTATCATAATTTACATTTTACGTAGGCCCTACTATATTTTATTTTTGAGTGGAAGTACTGTTTTGGTTTGTTCTAGGTTTGCAACGAATTTATCTCAGTAAAGACTTAAAGAACGAAGAGGTCTGCAATATCACGAGAAGACATTCAACATAGTTTTGGATGCAACTGGAATATCTACCTAGGCTTGTAGTCAAGCATACAACTGAAAGGAGTGTGTAGATTATCAGGGCAAGTACCCATCGTGGTTTGTCAAGTCTATATTTATACGTGTATTGTGAAGCGACCAGCCTGCGCTTGGGGTATACTTTTTCGATAAGTCAGTTGTGTTTCTAGGGTTTTGCTCAGTCTCTGTTAAGGTTTATATGTTTGCATAAATAATGCTAGCCAGTGTTACTGACACTTCAGAACCGAGAGCTGGTCAGCCTGGCGTCAGGTGTAGGGCAGTGATGATGCCTTTATTATTTTCAAAAGCCCCATTGTGTTGCCCGGCCACCCTACTTTAAGCCATTGCCTATAAATTATTAAAATCCTAGTGTTTCTACAATTGTAAGTCAGTGGTAATTGTTTCAAAATGAGTTCCATGTTGTCTTAAGCTTAATAATCTCCTAAGAAAGTAATTTGGTTAAATAATTTAAATGTTATAATTTTTTGCTGTTCAAGAAATTACTAAGAAAACCCACTCTAAATGTAAAACCGCTATTGGGCCCGGCGAAACAGTACAGTTGCAGAAAATCGCGTCTGGATGCAAAATCTAGTAGTTAATCTTTTGTTGTAATATTGTAATGTTAAATAATGTGTTCTCAAGCCTGGAGTTGGAATTACTCTTGAGTTCTGTTTTCAGGACTGCACAGGAATTTATAATAATTATGTCATGTGTTGACTTTTCTGAAATGGCATAAAATTTCAAGCAATTTTGGACTCTTAGAAATTTTACGATTAATAGATCCTTTAAAAGTTATTGCAGTTGGAAAGTTTTTGGTGTTTACTTTAAAGATGTGTAGAAGAGTTCGGCCAGCCCGGCCATGGGCCGCAGGGGCGACACTGATAGGGGTTCACAGAGGGCACTGCAAGGTGTATGCGAAGTACAGTGCCCCTCGTGTGGCAGTGCCGATTGTGTCTCTAGCTTTGGGCTCGTCGAGTAGAGTCAAAAGACTGAGTCATGAAGGTGGTCCTCCATAAAATTCTCTGGTGCACATATTGTGATACCAAGTTTTATGCAAAGTAAAGTCTTCTTCTTCTTCTTCTTCTTCTTCTTCTTCTTCTTCTTCTTCTTCTTCTCCTCCTTCTGTGTAGTTAGTACAGTACAACCTGCTGTACCACAGTTTAGACTGTAGTGCAACATAGAGAAGGTATAATTATGTTGAGATTGCAAAGTAATATTTTTATGTACGTAGATGTTTACGGTATAGGATAAAGTTTAACGAATTCTAGGACAACAACACCAATAATGGAACTAACTAATCAATGTGTGAAAGTGATGTGAAATATGAAATATCTAGTAAAGTGTGCTTATTGTAGAAAGAATTTTATTTCATTTATATTTTCATTATGAAAAGGCATCCCGACATCCAACGTCCTGTTAGGTGCCCTAGAAACACCCTTGTTAAATCACAGTGGGATGTAAGTGGTTAAGCTGGGTCTTAACGTGAGACTGATGTCGCGACATTTGTGTCGCGACATCAGACACCGGCGTCCATACGCAGGCGCTCTCAGAGTTTGCGACACTCATAATATTGTGTCTCGACAACGACTCTAGCTAGAGCTGTTTTGCAAGCGTCCTAACGGGCCTAGGTAGACATTTGTGTCCCGAGAGGCGACGGCACAAGTGCGACACTTGGTAGCTCACGAGAGAACATAATGGCTTCCCAATTGGCAGCAGCAGCAACAGCAGCATCTATAATTATATTACGCAGACGGCGACAACGACGGAAGCGTCAACCAGTTCGTGAGTGGCTATTAATGAGAAACCAGTTGGGTGCTTACGAATGTTTAGTCAGTGAATGGGAAGTGAATGATAGCGAAACGTACAGGAACTTTTTCCGAATGAGCAGATTAGATTTCCAGTACCTACTAGATAAAGTAACTCTAGTCATCGCAAAACAATACGTGCATGAAGGAGGCTGTTCAACCTGCAGTAAGACTGGCCATCACTTTACGTTTCCTTGCTACAGGTAATTGTGTATATAAGTTTTGTTATTGTATGTGACTCTACACTAACATATAGTGCAGAATTTAAAGTTCTATTTTTATTTTACTGTAGGTATGAATTACCCATCACTATCACATCTCTTCAGAGTCTCCAAGTCTCAAATTGCTAAAATTGTACCAGAATGCTGTGAAGCCATATACAATGAACTGAAAGCTGACTGTTTGAAGGTAACAAAACACATTGAGAAAAGAAATTAAGGAAAATGGAGGTGTTTATGATATACCATATTTAATTTAAAAATAATTACTAATTATTTGTTCATTTTCGTACTTGTAAGCAGCAATTTAAAACAAAGAAATAACACTATAGTGAATTAGTGATAACGTTGATCTTTGACAAATGTAACATATAACAATATGTGCAGTTATTTTTTGACATAATATTAATAATGTTTTTATGTCTAAAACATATAAGATATTTGGTACTAATATGTTGATATGAGCCAAAAAATGCATTATGAGTAAAAAGTTATTTAACCAGAGTCTCACGAATCCAGAGATATGGCGAATGGTCTAACGACGACAAAAGTTATGCAGTCCAAAAAAATTTATATGTCTCGCAAGCAACAGTATTCACTGACACATATATCTCCAAAAGTCCAAAAAGTCTATATATTCGTGTATGACATTTGTGGTGCGATTTGTTCGGGGGGGGGGGGGGTTATGTATTTCATCTCCTGCAGACTGTACAACAGAAGTAGTCTGAGCTGGAGAATAAACAAAATCTTCACTGACAGTATCGTCAAAGTCCATGAAGGACAAAATTTGTTTGCGTATTGTCTTTTTCAGTTCCTTTCGAAGTTCAACATAGTGAATGTGCAACGCTTCTGCAAAGATGTCAGAGAAGAGCTGAAGAACTACTTTATGAGTCCTGATGGTGAAGTCAGCTGGCAGTACAGATTTATTTAATAATGTTGAGAACAATAATTAGGCGTAGTAATTATGCACAGCATGTGCTGTTACAAATATAATCATAGAAATGGTTTTCATTATCTACTTCCAGGCATAAACGATGAATCGTCTTAGGTCGTTCACGATAAACTTAACATTTTGGAAACCTTCCTCGCCGCATTTCATATATTGCCACAGACTTTAATGACTGTTTTAATATGTAGTTACCATGAGACGATTATCTTTTGCGTCACCAAACATTAAAACCAACATTAAATTCTGTGGCAATATGAGAAACATGGCGAGGAATGTTTACAAAATGTTACGCGTATCGTGAACGAGGTATAAATGCCTGGAGATAATTATCAGCACAATGCTACAGAATATATATAATGTAGTTCTAATGTAACATCATCAAATGCACATAATGGTCAACTTCTATTTAACATCTATCCAATGACAGGAACATTGTATTTAAACAAATTGCTTACCTTTCATTATCTACATTATTCTCCAATGTATTATCAACACAGTAAATTTTATTTTTTGTATAAAGTTATTGGTATTAAACGATTGTATTTACTTACCACACATTGCTTGTGGTTTCCGTACAAATCGATGTTCCTCCGACAAACTTCATTGCACTATAATATTCCCATTGGCTGGCAAATGAAACATCGAGCGCGCTGGAACCGGACTTCTTTTTTTTGATGTTTTCTTGTTTCATTGTTGTATTGTGTGCGCAAGTTGTGCCACTTCCTTTGAACTTCTTCTGGTGTTGTTGCGAATGCTGCGGCTAAGTCCTGATAACCCAAATTTTTTTTATTCGATTTCTGTACTCTTTGCACATTACATTCCATATCACAGGATACGATTCAATGTATTCAATTAACATGGTGGTCTCTTCTTTCGACCATTGTTTCGGCGCGGTTTGCGCGGCTGACGCGTTGCTAGACATCCTGGCGCATGCAGCGACACCAGACACTAAATCCAACCTGCCGGAAAGTTGTGAGAG
>PNEQ01025599.1:0-46032 GCA_003012365.1 Medauroidea extradentata
TGGCAGTTTGGGGCGAACCAGTTTGTTACGGAGGTTGGGGGGACGTTTGAATACCAGCCTTGGTGGTTTAGTGAGCAAGTTTTGGGTGAGTGGTGAGGAGGCCAGGATTTTGTGCCCACAGTTCAGTATTGTTTTGAGTTTGTGCAGACCTTCGTGGTATGGGACAACCAGGGGGATTTCAGAATTGCCAAGCTTGGTTAAGTCGTCATCATCATTAGTTGTAGTGGCTCGCTGTATTTGTTCATGTACCAGTGATTTCGGGTAACCTCTGTTTATGAAGGCATTGGCTATTTGTTCACACTGTTTGTTAAGGTCTGTTTGGGTGGAACATATGTGTATGGCTCTGGTAGCGAGACTGTATGGCAGGGATTTCTTAGTGTGGTATGGGTGGTAGCTGTCAAAGTGGAGGTACTGCAGGCTATTGGTTGGTTTGGTATGAACAGCTGTTTCAATTTTTCCATTGTGGAGAGTCAATTCTACATCCAAAAATATTGCATGGGATTTTGAATAGTTCCAGGTGAATTTTAATGGGCTGTGGGAGTCCTGGAAACTTTCGAAAGATGCAAAGGAAAGTAGAGAAACAAGAGAGAAGGGCAATTACCATAACTTAGTGGAGGGTAAATTGGTTTGGTGGGTTTGTGGGGGGGGGGGGTGTTAAGGGGTGAACTGCCGGAGTGTCAATAGCGTGCGTTCTCTATTTTTGTTTCTTTTCTTTACCCCTACTACAATACGAACAAGTAACATAACTTTCAGTTCCTTCTCGTATTGCAAATACAGTGAAACCTCGTATTTACGTTATAGTTATTTACATTTTCCGGCGAATTGCCCCTTTTTTCTTCAGGTCCCGCTTGTCAGCCATTTAGTACAATGTTAAATTTTCCCGCATATCACATCCTCAAAATTTTATTTTTCCCGCTGTTTACGTTTTTCACCCTTGTTTTCACCATCCAAAGACAATATAAACACGAGATTTCAGAGTCACAGATGACGAACAGAGGACATCAAAACTTGTTTGAAAATAGAAGAAAGAAGAAACATTACAGCGAAGTTGGTGATCACGTGCAAAGCCATACGAGAATGACCGTGATTGCGCGTAATTCTTGTGCTCACGTCACAATATGGCGGCAAGACAATTGCCGCTGTTAGCGCTATCAATTATCTCAAACGCTATCAATCGCTGTATTCTCATTGGCAACATTGACCTCTTTATGTGCGTTCGTTTGTCTTTGACTGTAAGCGCAAATAACTGCAACTTTAACCTAAAATTTGCTAAACGTGTTTGAAAATGTTTTATTGTAAACACTTGTGTTTTAAAATCATTTCCATTTTAGTGCAACATGTATAGATGGATATATAACTGTAATGTAATGGAAAAAAAATAGCCGACATTTTCGATAAAACAAAAATTGACACTGTAATCATGGAGAAGTGTGACCAGTTCATGGAAACATGTGTTGATCTGAATAAAGAACTTTACAGTCCTGTATTTTTTTAATCTAAATTCATGATAGCATTGAAAAAAAATGGTAAAACACTTAACAGTATTAACCAAACGGTAAAAAAAATCTGATTTATCATTTTAAGATGTTCTCTTGGAATATGCAAATGCCACAAATCTTCCCCTAACAGGGTATTCAATTCCGATATTGGTAACTTACACTACCTAATTGTATGTGACAAAATATGATAAATGCTTTGCTTGCATGAATACTATCACTTCACAGTACGTACATGGCGAACTTTAAGCTAAACATAATACAGTTTGCTGAAATCAACGGAAATGGAGCAGCAGAATGTGAATTATTTGTAAGTGAAAAACGTGTGAGGATGGATTAAGATTGAAGTACAGCTACAAACAAAACACCAACTCATCATGTTCTGCTTTTCGTGGACTTAAGACTGGAAAGTTTCCACAAATTGAAAATGGATTGTTGGAATACGTTAAAGAACTGCGCAATGATGGAAGTAGTGTAAGTCACTAAATGTTGCAGCTGAAAACACAGGACATCGCTCGCACAAACAACATTGTTGGATCTAGGTTGAAAATAAGTCGCGGCTGGAGGCCTAACTCTTCGTCATCGCACATCTCTGTGCTACTAAAAACTGCCAAAAGACTACAGTGAAAGAGTTAAAAATATTCACAAATACATAATCGGTCTTCACTAGCAAAGATCCAACCTTATGTCACAGACAAGAAACGCTAATCAGACACCACTTTGGTTTGACATGGCACGAAGCAAAACAATCAACGAGAAAGGAGCTTCTAGTGTTCTGATTAAAACCACTGGAAATGAAAAGCTGCGGTTGACAGTAATGCTGGCAGTCATGGTTGACAGCCACAAACTGTCGCCTTTCGTTAATTTTAAACATATAATTCCAAAAAATTTCAAGTTTCCAGCCGCCATTCACATACGTGTTCAGGAGACCAGGAACACTGTTGAAAACGCAAGCTTTGTTGGTACTTGACAATTTCCGTGGTCATCTGGTGGACGAAGTCAGGCAGAAGTTACAGACCAATAAAACCACATTGGCAGTTATACTGGCTGATCTTACGTCAGTTTACAGCTGTTAGACGTATCCATAAATAGGACTTTCAAAGACCATTTGAAACACATTTATGGATTCTGACTGGATGTCTGCAGGCAGTCATGAACTTACAACCAGCGGGAAAATAAAACGAGCCTACTACATGGAAATTACGTGTGACTGGATTATCACAAGTTAGAGCCTCATCACCACAGAGATACCTACGAAAAGTTTCAAGACTGGCATTTTCAATGCTCTGGATGGGAGTGAAGAAGATCTGTTGTGGGAAGCGAGAGCGGAAGAAGAGGAGAATGACAGAGAAGAAGCGGCAGACACTCCAGACATCACAGATCACGTGGGCGATAGCGAAGAGAGCATAAGCACCCAGTCTAACAAAGGGGAATGAAAATGAAAGACTGAAACAACCAAGGGACGAATTGACCATTACAAATGTAGTGACAGGAAACACTAACAGTAAAAAAATAACCTTCTACTTCGACATAATATGTATGTAACATGCAGTGTTTATATTTGCCACACGTTTTGCAAATTTGAAGTAAGTTTATAGTATTTTATATGTACCATCCATTGCAACTAGACACTGTTCATGTTAATGTTCTAAGGTTGCATGTCTGTTTATTACCTGTTGAGTTAGCATAGTGATAAATACTTAGCCTATGATCATTTAAAGTTTGATAAATGACTCTATATACAAGTAATAGTTTTTAAAACTTATTTTAAATTATATGACAATGTTCTAATATGTAGGCCTATATTTTTTCCGATTTTTTCGTGCCATCATGAGCTATGTGAAGGAATTCTTTATTTTACCATTTTGTGACTGCAGCAACTTAAAATAACTAAAGTATTGATCATCTGTAATACCTTAAAAAAGTTTACGTATACCGTATTTGCCAGCATATCAGACAACTATTTTTACATATTTTTGGCATTCAAAAATTGCTACTCGTCTTATATGAAGGTGCAAACATTTTTGGTAACATAAAAATGTTTGAAAACTAAGCTGTAAGCTGTGGAGTTGTATGAAGTTTCAGGAAATTGCATTTTTCGTCACAAATGAAAACGAGTGCCCCTTTTTTTAATAAAATTTACGGTACGAAATTTTGATGAGCGTCATTCATAATAAAGGACACTTCCTCGCAGTGAAGCTGCGATCGTGCAGCTGGAGTGCGTGCCCCGATACTTTGTCTCGTCAGCCTACAACTCTCGGACGGAGAAAACGAGGATCTAGGTCAGCATGCTTACATCCTTTGTCTCGCAAGCACAAGACTCTCGGGCGAAAAAAACGAGGATCTACCACACATTCATGTGTCTACTGTCTAGTGCTAGGCTGGCGGACAACAGCACACAGGAATGCGATGACCTTGCAAGCAGCTGTTGTTGCCCGGCGTTGCCATGTAGTGCGCGGAGTACTCAGTCCGGCATTGCCAAGTCGCGCACACATGCCGGCAAATGAAGATATCGCCAGCCACCGTGCATTTCCTTGGCTCTTGGGCATGCAGAGAGCAGTAGTAGCCAATGTTATTCGTTTATATGTTTACTATGATGTTTATATGATGGTAATAAATTCATTAAAAATATTTAAACTACATTTTTAATGTTTCTGGCAAAGGAAAAAAATATTTTTCTGCCGGGAATTTCAAAATTAGTAACTTACTTTTTTCAAGATTTTGTACCTTAAAAACCATGACTTGTCTTACATGCGGGGTCGTCCTATATGCCGACAAATACGGTATTTAATGTGGAAACCATTAATAATTAAAATCAAAATTATTGCCTCATCAGCTGAATTGATATATAAATCAAAGCTAGTGAAACTGCTACATACCTACCGTACTGGCAACATTGCACAGTCACACCCACTATGGCTTTTCCTCTCAACACACTTATTTTCCAGTCTCATTTTTGCTCTCTTTCACACAATGGACACATTCTTATCTCTCCCTCCTTATCCTTTCCATTCCTCCCTGGCCTGTACAGTCAGCCCGTAGCAGGTAGCCAGCCACTCAATCCACCCGCGACCTTGAGAAATGCTATTGCCACTCGCCAGCTATACGCTGCCGGCCAGGCCGGCACCACTTCCAGTAAATCATTCAAAAGCTACATTAAATAACTACTATACACAAATCATAAGACTTTATTTTAAAACAAAGTTTAACACCTTTTTAAAAATCTTTAGTTAGTTTGCTTTCATGCACAAACTTTTTTTTGTTTAGGATACAATGAAAAACTTGCATAAGAGTCGCACCCCACATTTTTGGCACTTAAAATTGGCACAAAACATGCAACCCATATACTGGTAAATCGAACTATTCTTCATGAGACGTAAAATTGAGAAAACATTAGTGACCATACCAACCTTTGTTTCCTGCTGCCGGGCCCATTTTCCAAGGTCTGCTCCAGTTTTCTGCACAGACTCTGCTGTCCTAGTGAAGTCAACTGCTATTACTTCATCCCATCCAATAAACTTGCACTTGAATATCTACACACACACACAGAACAAACACATTACACAGGAATCCACGAGTTCACTACGACATGTACAACATTTAACATACTCTCATTATAATGATATGTAAATGGCAACAAAAACAGTCTTATCCACACAATTTATATGTATTATTGAAATACGGTGCACATAAAAGTTGTTATTATAATGAAGGTGTTACAAGCCATATTCTTCATAATGTTTCACTGATATTCTGCATACAAACTGATACTGTACGCAGTAAAACCTATACAAAAACTGTGCCCCAGTAAAAACCAGATATAGTCCATACAATATAAGAATTCCATATTTTTACAGCTGATGTTGCAGTATCTGTAACACGCACCAGAATAACATACCATTTAAAACACCCAGATGTGATCGTATGGCCTGATGAAGCAGTAGTGGCAGCACTGAACAACAAAACTGTTAACTTCCATCACAGACATTGAAAATAGTAGTATACTAGCTGTCCCGTTGCGGCTTCGCCCGTGTGTACTATAGAGTAACTAACTTTTAGTGATACTATATTCTATATTATACTATATTCACTGTTTATCTTTAAAACATCAAATACAAACAGATTTGTCCAGTCCACTGCGCTAAGCGTACTTTAATTGCAGAACTTCTTTTTTTTAATTCATCTTTATTTCTCTACAAAACAGCTGCCCGGCTGCGGCTTCCACCGCAAAACAGCTGCCCGGCATTTAACAGCTAGCGTACTCAATAACAGTGTAAAGAGCGCGCGCAATACGCTTGTATGATGTCATGTAATTCCCATCGCAAAGTCTTGCACGGGATACGAACCCTTAACCCCACCCCCCTCCCACACCCCAAATTTTATACAATACCTGAGTTGTCAGCGAGTGTTTTCCTCGCATTTTTTTTTTTTTCGCGGTAGCAAATTAGATAAAAACAATCCTTGATGCGGATTATATATCATGCTAAAATTTCAGCTCGATCGGTGCAGAACTTTTTGAGTTTTTGAAGCGTACACAAACCAACATAACATTTTTATATATATAGATTACTCTAACCCTCTGCAACGTATTTCACGGACTGCTAGCAAGTCCCCTTAAAGTTTATATTTTTCACCCTTAAATGGTGTGAAATACAGTAATTATTTTACCATTCGTATACATAGCAAATTGACGTGGAAATCTCTGTAATAGCCCGTCGAATCTATAGCTATGTAGACCATATTAAAAAATTTAATTTTCCTCTTTAACCCTCTTCCAAATCCGAATTTTAAAAAAAGCCTGAATATATGTTTTGCGTCCAGCTGCAACTAAATTAGTACATATGAAATTAAATTAGCCTAATTAAATAAGATATCCCCCCCCGCAACTCCACAGACTTAACTACTAATTATTCAAGACAGGCCATGAGAGTTATTTCGCGTGTACAGGCGATGTTTAACTATAAGCAAGAAATAAAAAGGAAACAAATTGTGAACTATTTCAGGTGTTACGAAAGATTATTCTTAAACACGTTTTATTTTTTATAGGCTTTCAAGGACGAATTATGAAAAATCCTGAAATTACTTTTTAGGTATTTGCGTAAGCTTCATTTTAAAGAAAAAATCACTTCGATATTTCGGGTGGTTTAAGAGGAAGAGAGGATTTACTGTAAACCAATTAAACGTCTTTTCACCTCCTTAATATAAAAATTTCGAAAAATCCTGAAATTTGTTTCTAGACATTTGTATTTGCGACCTAACGAAGTGAATAAGACGACGATAGCCCGTCTGGTTAGAGAAATATCAAAGATTTGCAAAACATACATTTCACCCCATTTCACCACCTTAATAGCCGAACTTCAAAATTTCCTTTCTTAGTGCGCGCCTACGCCACAAGGGGAAACTTCCCTTAAAATTTCACGTTTCTAGGTCCAGTGGTTTGGGCTGGGCGTTGATGATGAATAAATGAATGAGTCAGTCAATCAGTGAGTGGGGCACTTCCTTTTATGTATAGAGATATGAAAAATAAGCAAGCATTTTGAAGTAACAGTAATATAATAACACTGCTCCGAATCCAACATTAGTCAATTCAAATTGCATCAATTCTGTAACTATTTTATAAACAACCGCACCATTATCAGTCAACCTGCACCAGTAACCAAAATAAAGGACGACCACGTTGCGTGAGCGAGTGTAAAATGAAGAATCTCGTGTGTTCATGTGTGTTTGTGATTCTTTCAGGTGTTACATTAATATTCTGTGTATATACTTAATATACTGCAATACGGGGATTAAAACACCTGGCCTGTAATTGCCACAACAGGATATTAAGACGTATTTCGGAAGAAGGGAACTGGAAAAACCTTCAGCCTTGATAATGACCGCCCAGCAGCTTGGCATTTCTACAAACATAGTTGCAAAGTTAAAAAGCACATAAGTTAATCAATCCAGAGAAAATATTACGATAAGAGAGTTGCCTATAATTTATTTTAACAGAATTTAGAATTTGTGGGCTAACACGGGTCTTGTTGTAGTCCTATACGTGAATAAGCTTTTTTCAAGGCGCCAACTCAATTTTTTTTAAACAAGTAAATAATAATTACCATTTAATATCATGTCCACATGAGATTTTGTGTCTGTTAGTTGTAAAAAATAGGCCTACATATCATCAAAAGAAAAGGACCGAAGACTTAAGCCTTTGTATTTCTCAGGCATTAAAGTGTACTTGTTGAACGATTATATACGTATTATAAAATTGATTTTAAGTTGATCTAGACAGTTATGCATACCCATGTTTGTTTATGATATTATTACTTACACTTTATGTTGATATTATATTTCCATTAAGGTGCTAGTGTTTGCTATGTAGTCTACAAGAAATATTTTTACGAGTTTCTTAAGTATTGTGGTTGGTATGACTATGATAATAACACTAATATTAAATTTGTTTTAATTCTGAAGGTATTGCAAAAGTTAAGTTTTTTCGATAGTCTACTACTTGAAACCTAAAACACACTGCTTTATGATTTGATAGTGCAGAACCAAATTGTGAGCTACACGAAAAATAATATACTAGACCCTGGATTAAGGTACTGATTTTGCGAATACACTCTCAGGAAACCTAAAAGAATAACAAAAAAATCTATGACAAAAAATTTTAAGGAATTACAATGTTAACGATTATAAATATATTACCTAATTCACTGCATTAAAATATGAATTGTAGAGTTGCAGTTACTACTTGGTAAGTCACAATATCAAAAATAAAACAAAAATAGTGAACACCCGTTAAAAAATGCAGTAGTGACAGTTTGAAAACTGCACCACGGCGGCTGCCTGCACCAAGCAAGTTGGCTCCGTCAACGACGATGTGTTAGGATCTAAATAGAGACTGTACTATAACCATATAGTTCCGGCACATGCACATATGCTCATTTAACTGTAGTATGGCCTCCTCCTAGGCTATTTCTCCACATCTCTGTGTCATATCTCTCTCGCCTTACGCTGCATGTGTTTACTTTCTTACACGAACCCTATAAATAATAGCGTGAAATTATTTTTCCTATATTGGGTTAATACCGTACGTACTTAAAACAACTTACATGGCACATCATTTGCATGAACAATGTATTACTACGGGTCGTAAAACATACATTTCACAAGTGAGCACGATAATCACGTTACCTATCAGTCACATGTAGAAACATTTGTCTCCACCATGAGTATGTCTAACTTTTAAAATAAATAGACGTTCGTATATTATGTAATCCCACTACTCCTAATTAATTTTTATGTAATATACTGGCTCTGAAAGTGATATATATATTTTCAACCATTTATACATGTAATTTTCGACGATTTTAGGTAAGAACGTCACAAAATGGCGTTTTTAGAACACTGAACATCGGTATATGTTACGGTGCCGCTATCTATCCTCCATCTTGTGAACGTTCATACAGTTGCGCTATCTGTCCACTCTGCATGCTACTTATACCTACGTTTGCGTACAATTTGCTTAGTATCAAACATTGAGCAATTGTTTTGACGTTAAGTTATACAAAACACTGCAATGAATAAATTCACTTCTTCCTTCTTGCTTTGGTGATTAATTTACAAGAGTACTGTTCTAGTAATGAATGACTACTTTATTCTGTAAAACACTACAGAAGTCCGGCTATTCGCTGCGCGAGAAGGCACTTGGCAGCTCAGTTTTCTCAATTTGTTGGGGACAAAGGTCAGTCACATCTACAGTTTAGCGGTGTTCTTTTGCTCATAAGATGTCTCTGCCTCTTGATATAAATTTATATTTCAACTATCACTAGGTTTATTTTTCCATTAAACGCTACAAAAGTCGGGCTATTCGCTTGAGAAAAAGACACTCGGAATCTCGGTTTTCTCATTTTTTGGGGACGAAGGTCAGTCATCTCTACCGTTCAACTGTGTGACGTCTGGCGAATGATATCAATTTATGTTTCTATTATTACATTAATTAATTTCCCACAAAATGCTACAGAAGTCGGGGCCCGACTAAAGACACTTTGCAGAAAAAAATTCAATATTAAAATGTTATGTTAGGAGGAAGAGGGCATAATATGTCGCTATCGATTTTACGAAGGTAACGATTTTATGAATGTGATAAGAGGAACCGTGAGTATTCGCAAAATCGGGGATCTAGTGTAGCATTAACTCTTTGATGTGGGATAAAAATTTTTTATTATGCCAAAGATAGTGCAAAAATTTAAAAAAAAAAAAAAAAATTTCTTGTAAATAGTTAATTTTTGGTTAATTTCAAGCGAGAAAACGATGTACCTAGTGTTTACAGAGTCATTTAATTCGGTGTTTGACTAAAGTCGCATGTCACAGTTAAAGAAATATTTTGTATATTTGACTATTTTTGAATGTCGCAGCGAGAGAGTTAATGCTTATGTATATTATTATATTTTATATTAGTTTAAAGATGTTTGTTGCAACCAAATAAGTTACTATTATTTAACTTTTTAGGTGACTGGTAGGAATAAAAACAATAAGTAACAAATACTGTATAAGTTACCCATGCATGTTTATTTTTGGTAGTGACCATTAACGATGTTGGACCCGTAAAAATTCATAATTTTATATTTGTGCCAAACACTGTTCCTTTTAGACATAAGATAAAATGTAATTTCCAGAAATAAAAAAAATTTCCATCCCATAGTTTTAGCATAATCATCAGTCAGAAAATGGAAGCTGCGGCGTAGCCAAAAGAAAAAATAATAATTAACTTGCAGAAACAAGATAATTTGTATTGATGCTATACGATATGAGCTACTTCAAGACACATTTGTAAACACAAAGGTATTTTTTTTTTTTTTTTTAATTGATGAAAATGGGTACATTTTTGCATAACTTTGACTTTTGGCTATTACTAAAATTTTTAAAACTAATTTTTGTCAAACATGTCAAAAAAATGTAATTTTGAATTCATTAGTTAATTACCACTTTTGATTTTGGCTACACCGCAAGCACAAAACACGCGACAGAGAGACATGAACACTGCTGTCTCAGCAGGCACGTGAAGAATTCGCACACAGTTTTCTTTGTAATTTTTTCTTTTTTCTTGATTTTTTTTAAACTGTTAGTTGTTGAAAGTCATAGGTTTTGCAACTCAAGGGATTACTGTACATCCGGGTAATTTCAAAGGATAGCAAACAAATAATGAAAGAACAAAAAAAAAAAAAAAATTTAAACAAGATAAAAATTGTTTTTCACTAACCATATTCTAGAATTAGATTTTTTTATCAGCTTTAAGAAATTAAGGATAAACATAAATTTCAACCCTCCCAAAAATATAGTATTATCACTGAAGTGAAAGTAGCTGTTGTAGCACAGCAGTCAACTGTGTTTCTGATAGAGAGAAAGGTGAAGCCTCATCTCTTGCAAGACCTTTCACCTGACTGCTAGTCACACCTGGTTCTCTGTGCCTTCCTGCACCCTGGTCACCAAGGCGTATTCCGGTCGCTGTATCATCGAAAACAACTCATGGGACAGCTTCACTGCAGCAGCACGCACCAGACGTGTTGACTTCTTCCCAAACCTGATAACACAAATCTCATGACACTTAGCTTCGACACATGTTACACAAATTACTACAACATTATGAAAAATTCTGTGCTAAGTTTTAAGATAGCAACAATGAAAATGCTCGCGTTTATCGCTTCTGTTAACAATATTTATTCTGTGACAGTAGTAGCATCCATACTTTGTATATTAGGAATTTAAGATAATGCTGAAATACACATGAAAATGTAACTGACAGATAAACAACCAGTAACTGTATCAGTAGATATTGTTAGGAGAGAGCAAAAAGAAGCTAAACTCTGTTCATGAATGTTCCAAGCTGTAGGGTGAAAAAATGAATTATACTATCACAAAGTAACAGAAACAAATGCAGGCGTATGCAACAGGAGTTGTGGTTATGCAGAAAGATGGCACTTACCATACAAATAGGTCGAGAAAACAGTCGAGGATATAAACATTCTTGCTGTTGAGGAGCGTGTTGGTCAGCTTGCCATGAGGGACTTCCACCTGGGGCAGCTCCAGGTAGCCCATGCCGAGCCTGACCTGGTACAAACGTGGCACCGCTGGGGCAAAGTCAGGGTCCACATGTTCCTGCAAAACAAACACTTATCATGCCCACGACAGAAGTTGCAGTCTTAGTAGTGGTCATTAAAAATATATAATTTTTCAAAATTAAAGTACGTGATTTTTAAAGTGAATGAACTGAATTAATTCTATAAATGGGTTTTGACTCTGTAGAAAAAAAGGAAGTACAGTTTATAGAAGCAATCACAATACTGCTGTGACTGCAGAATCCAGGATGTTATTAAAACTCAAATTACAATGCTACTACAAGTAGTAATCAGGTAGCAAGGTTAAGGTTGTCAATCACTAAAATGTTTATTAATGTTTGGTATTTGGACGAGATAAAGTTTGTTTTGTGAACATTACTCAAGACTGCATTTTCCTAGCATTAAAAATTTTAGTGTGCATGCCCACATAACACACACAAAACCCAAAACACACAACACACAATACACATACACACACACACAAACGTTTCTTGAAGTAGCCCACGATATCTTATTTTAAACAAATATCTAATAGGCATAGTGTAATGTACATATTTTAGTGTTTAGCACATTGAACAACACTCTTAAGGATATATTCAGTACCTGATATGTAAAATGAGGCCAAGAGTCTAGGTAGCAGAACAGAAAGATATGTGGAAAGGAGATTCTTATGGGAAATACCCTTGATAAGTAGCATTCGGGAAGAGCCATTCTCTGTCAGCCCTCCTTCCCTTTTGAATAGCGGCGGGGAGAAAAGTTGAATTTTTCAACACCTACGGCAGGGACGTGCCAACTTTTCTGCGTGTGAGAGAGAGACGGAAGCGGGGGAGGAATAAAATTACTATAAAAACCTTCACTATTGCATTGTAATGTGATTTGACACTATGGGTGTGTTATTGTATACAACATCTAAATTTCCCCTAATGGAAATAAACCAATGTCATTCTGAAATGTAAATGTGTGGGAAAATGTGGGAAAAGAAAGACGGGAAGGTGGGCCAAGACACGTAATCCCCCCACTTGCCATGTGTACTTAAGGCGGTGGGGGCAGCAGCCTCCCTTGTTGAAACGGCCCTGACCTACGGGCAAAAAATTATAACACAAAAAATATTGAAATTGGTGATTTTATGTGTGGTGCAACAAAAAGGAAAGTGCACGAGTTTAAGTTCTCAGAAAAATAGAGACTAGGATTTCTTTGGAAGAAGTGTCAGCCAAGGAGAAAGATAGGCCTGGTGGTAAAGGCCCTTAGTTGGCCAAATTTAACACAGCCAAAGCTTTTATTCATCATTCTAAAACCTTTCCTTAACCTCTAAAAAAGGGGTAATTTTAACTCAGCCCTTTGGTTTTGGATGTTTCACAGAGAAATTATCCGAAAATTGAAAACAGCAACTGGCATTACTTTTAGCCAGGGCTGCAGCAAGGCCC
Organism: Medauroidea extradentata; assembly: GCA_003012365.1. NCBI lineage: Eukaryota > Metazoa > Arthropoda > Insecta > Phasmatodea > Phasmatidae > Medauroidea > Medauroidea extradentata. The sequence continues at coordinate 13,027 of PNEQ01025599.1, forward strand.
CGGATCCCAACCTGAATGTGACCACGGGCCTTTGCCCATAGAACGGCAGGGAGAACAAAACATTGTTACACATTGTGAATTTTTTCGGTTTAACTCTGAGATAAAGTTACATACTTTAATTTTCCAGCTGTAAAGTACATCTATAATAACAAGAGATGTATTTAAGTGGTTGAATTGGTAGCGGAGTCTGTGAACAGAGCATTTTAGCATTCCTGTTCACATCAGTGTTTGCAAACATGCTGCAAACAGGTAGAGGGTGTTTGCACGTTTCTGGCAACCGTGGCAGGGGGACGGTTACAGGGTTTGTTCACAGGAATTTTACCTTTACCACAATTTCCTGTTTTATCTAGTATATAAATATGAAATTAAAACAAACTGTATTTAGGCACAATATGGACAAGACGTAAGTTATTTTTTTTAAAGAAAACGACACAATATTTTTTTATATTCATTTTACGCACCTGCATAACTCAATTTCCTTCTACAATTTACTATGTTGTACATATGTAATAAAAGTGACAGTAGTCCATTTTCCAACAGACATATTCATGAAGAAGTGTTTTGCTTTGTACAGTTCAATTCTAAAGGCATTAGCAACAACATAATTTCATAACTCCATGGTGGTAGCCATTTCTGTTCACTAAATTATTGCATTTTAGCGATCTCTTGCAAATGCAAAAAGTCTTTACAAATGCTTGCAAACAGCTTGTGAACAATTCAACCGCAAATATATGCAGAATGTTACTATGTTAATATTTCTGTAAGGATCGTGTAACATACTTTACAATGTTATTTATGCAAACATGTTTATAATAATTAAAAATGCAGTCAGCAAATTATTTTCACTAAAAATTTTATTCAGACATTAGGGACCCCAGAAACATTGCTACGGGCCTGGTGTTAGCATGCTGTTGTGTAAACTTTATTTGTGTAATTATATAATATAAATCACCATAATATATTCAAGTGTTTTGTTTTTGATGGAATGTTTTCTAGCCATTACTACATTATGCAGTCCCTGTGTTACACCTGTATTGCATTAGTGTAAATCAGTCTGATATTTCATCACCTTTGTTTTGAGGGGACGTGTTGGCGTGATCAAACAATCCCTTCCGAGCTCTAGAGGGGTGGAAAGGTGAGGGCCAATACGCAAACAGCGAAACCATGTAAGGTTCAGATGTAACTTGCCGAACTACACCACTGTAAGATTTCTACGAAAACTAGTCTGAAGAAGTGACAAAAGACCCCAAGACATAATTCGAGCATTAAACATTCACTCTATAGTTTTGCACATGCAGCTGGTTAAGCAAAAAATGTGGGTAACTGGACACTTCCTCCTTCTTTACTGGATTTGAGTTCAGGAGTGTTGAGTTATGTATCAGGAAGAGAAAACTACAAGAGAGCCAAATACAATTAACAAGCTCAGTAAGTATGCTTCCCTTAAGAACAGAAGTTATTCAATACAGTATTTCATAATGAACAACATCGGGGCCAGCAGAAATGTGTTTCAAAACGGATAACTATCCACTTAGCTCATTACGGGAGAAAGGTTGGTCTAAATCCTTGCCACCCAGTAGACATAAGTCCATGCTCTCCTCTTCATAGAGTACCTTTAGGACTCGACATGAGGATGGGAGCTGTAAACTACTCGAGTAGTCAGAAAAAGATTGCACCTGCACATTTATTCAGTATCTGTAATATCAGCAGCATAACAAACCAACATCTCCGCCTCTGTTACCACAAGGCAAGCTGGCGTGGTGGTAAAGAAATATGAGTGATCTTAATGCTGGTAGGAGAGACAGCAGTACCATTTCGAGGTGCTGGTGGTTTGGCAGAATTAGCTTGATGAAACAGTGGCTTCATGATTCCTGATTTTTTTAAAATAATTCTTGCTAGTTGTCTTTTCAAGGAGTATGTTTTTGGAGAACTTTGACTTTGAGCCATACTGTGTCAGAACTGTCAAGGTTCAGATGGTCTGATTTTAAGTGGGTGGGACACGTCAGTCTGTGATGCCACATCAACAGTCTGTGTACATGCGTCCTTCATAAGCAGATGAGCACTTGCTACTACACTGTACACCATGGCTGGCTTAGATCCATTGATGGGCCCTAGACCGCTTTCATTCCTCGCCAATCAAGATATTTTCGGTGCTAGCTTGCCACATTTTCAGCATGTTGCAGGCAACTTAAAATTAGCTGATTAATGGCCATATCAGTAGCAATAGTGCCTGCAAAGTGGTGAGGGAATGAACTGCATTACCAGAACATTCAGGTAGCCATCATTTTGTGTAATGTGAAGGGCTGGGATGTTGACTGTAAAAAAACAGAGTTTCAGTTGGTAACAGTACTCCACTTGAATTATTTAGGACTTGCAGACATGAGTGGCACATTGGCTCCGGAGTTCTTACAACAAATCAGAATCGGGTATACTGTTTAAGCATGGACACCAAATGACACTGTTGTTAGGGCAACTTCTTCATTGCTTCGCTGAAGACCTTCATGGCCAGAAACCCACGCAAGAAAAATGGCATTTGATATCCCTATTAGCAGTTGTGTGCAAACTTTGATCTTTTTACAGTCCCTCACTGAACAACCAGCAGCACTATTTATAACTTTTTGTAATTCGAAAAGCTAAACATTTTGAAATGCGTGCCCTTCTTGGCAATAAGGAACAGCAGAATCAGCTATTTGTCTTTTCAAATAAACATAGTAATCACTTTTCGAATCACTGTCAATTTTGATGTGGAGTAGTTTGATTTGGTTTTCGTGGTAGGGCTTTTTGGAACCCTCCAAAACCCACTATAAATATTGAACACAAACTGCTGTTAGAGAAGGATGGGGAAGATAAAAAAGCCAACAGTCAAAATAATTCTCTGTTTGTACTATTAGAAGGGCAACCTAACTTTCCCAGACCTAACCAGTGCATAGGAACAGCTACTCTTGCTATTGACTGCATATTATTGATTCAGTGGCATACTGAAATGTACATTGGTGCAAACCAGGGGCAAAATAGTACAACCTAAGCTATGCCGGTATTACTCCCTTACCAGGGATAAAATTCTAGGCTCCCCACTACAGTATACAGAATGTTGCTGAATTGGGAACAAAACATTTTACATGAAAAAAGTTCCAAAAATGCACCCTTACTGTAACACAGGTCTCATGACTTACAGGCATGGCACGCTGGTGGGGTAACATTAATGAAGAATGCTACATCAATAGGCAAGAGAAAAATTTGTGAGTTCAATGATCTGTATATTATAACCCACAGTCCTATGCAAACTCAAGACACATGTATTCACTAATTTTCTACTATTCCTGTGAGTAGGAACTAATGGGAAAATGGTCGGAGCTTGAGTATACACAGGACAGACGATTCTAACATGCAAATCATTGAACTTACAAAATTTTTCCTTTGCCTAAACATCAGACAATACCTACTGTCCAACGAAATATAACTTGTCTGGTATGTAGTTGCCAATAATAGCTGTAATGAAATTTCACAGTAACAGGATCTAACCCGTAAGCTATGCACTACACATCATGTACTGTGAACTTAAAGAGTAGAAATAGTGCATTTTCGGAAATATATTCACATACAAAATTTTTTTTTTGTTCCTCTAGATGTGAGAATTGTTCCTCCAAAACACTGACACACAATTTAGTAATATCCTGCAGAGAATACCCTTTGGTGCCGTTTCCAGTGATTTATGGTTAATTACACTGGACTTCACCATAAAGCAGTAACATGTTACAATGGGTCCAGGCACCGGAGCGAGTCTGTCATGACAACCCCTTCTGCCAGGACGGCACCAAGTGGTGCTATGTAGGTGTACGTGGCTATGTGCTCTGCACCTACATGTACCTGCAGGACAGTGAGAAGGGTTTGCTAAATAGTCACCAACATAAGAACCCGGGAGGGTCACACAATTCTGAAGCAACACTGACTAGAAAAAAACAGACCCTCATTAGGAAGCGGAACACTGTCCTAACCTCAACGATACTTGAGAGAAGGAAGATACACTGGGACCAAGGGAGATGAAAAGAAAAAAGATGAGAAAGGAGAAGGTGAAGAAGAAAACATGAGATGAAGGTCCAAACAAATTTCATGTCCTGACTGCATCCTGATTGCCTCTTACAACAATCATGCGACAGCTGAAGTGGAAGCCCACCCTGCTCTCATACAGGGCTGAGGGCAGGTGAAGGTGCCCAAATAAACTCCCTTGTCATGCCCTATCAGGCTACAAAAAGTTTTGTCATTAAGAAATTGGATGCTAAGCTATTACCATGATTCAATGAAAGGGTAATAGTTACAAAAAGTAACTTTGTGAATTTCAGCTGTATAAAAATGTAATTCAATTAGAAAAAGAAGAAGAAATAAATATAAAAAATTAGAAAAACAACAAAAAAAACCAACTTCCATACGTACCACTATTGGTTCTTCTGGTGGCAAACCTTCACTACTTCCAAGACTCTTCCAGAAGTCTGCGCTTTCATCACCTGGCATTTCTGTCAATATCTCTGCTTTGTTTTTGCGCTCGTTCTTGTTTATTTTTTCAGCCATTAGTCTGGAAACAATACGTATTGTGGCCATGTACAATTAATGCACAATGCATTTATTTGTTCATACATTTTATACCCAGAAACACTGTTACTGGCAGACTACAGCAAAATTAATTACTGTAGATGGAATAACAACATTAGTAGACTTAATAAACTGGAACAAATGTTAACATCCTACAAACTATGAGCAGATGAAATCTCCACACTATGGCACAATAAAAGTTGATATTAATTAGTCCTTTGATATTTTTCTTTTGGACCAGATCATGCTATCGTACTCTTTCAATAAATGTCACATACAACACACATTAAATGAGCACTACAAAAATTTTAAACCTTGACCAGGGACTGAAAATTTTGATTTTCACAGTCTGAAAAGGAACTACAGTATAGTCTATACCATGAACGAGTGCACTTTATTGATGGCTGGTTATTGGCATTTCAGAAAATTAAATGGAATGTTCTATTTTTATAACACCATTTTTTAACTTTCTAAATGTGCGAGTGAACAGGAAACGAAGCAAACATAATTAAATATTCTAGAAACAAAACAATAACTCACAGTAAACCTCAGTAAACATTGCCAACATAACTGTCAGATAAGTGCATTCGTTCGTCTGATAGTAACGATTGTGTATGTATCAAGCAAATTACACAGTAATTGAAACATAATGAGAAAAAAAAAGCAGCACAGATTTCTTGGTATTTACTAAATAGCTTAAGAAAACAGTACAAATTAACTTAGGGGAGGATGTGGGAAGGATAGGAGAAATTACTTTTGTTTCTGGGTTACCTGGTATGCCATTTTCTGTAGCTGTGTACATTGAAAGTAGGAACATACATAAATATTTGTGAGAGGAACTCCAGAGGTCTAGAACATTATGTACGTAGACATTTTTGTTAATTGAATATGTGCCCAAAATAAACATCAAAAACATCTAAATAATTAGATCTTTCACGAATCAATCATGGGTACCTTTAAATATCATTTTATTCCTTCTTAAAAATAAAATTATACATTCGGCATACCATATAACATATTAAGACAAAGACAGAAGTTGGCTATCATAAGGAACAGCTGGAACTGTATCTAACACTATACTTAAACATCATTATGTACAGCACATACTAACTTCAAAACTATACATATTTAAAATCATGCCACCATTTTGTTACATAGTAAACAAATTTATCAAGTTAAATGACCAAGAATGGGCGTTTTAGTTACATATTTTATTTTAATGGATTAAATCAAAGTTAGTGCAGGGCAGGATGTGGCAAATGGGCAATTTCAGCTAACTCGACATTTAACTAGGATTATCTGGTTGAACTATTGTGGTGAAACCGGCCCTTAGTGAAAAAACTCACCCTGTCATCTATTTGCACCTGAGAGCTAGGAGAAAGGAGCTTCATTGTTTGATAATACTGAAGTAAGCTTGGGCAGCCACAAGGAAGCCTGCTGGTCCCGACAGGGAGGCTGAAGTAGGACTAAGTATGCCAGAGTTGCCTAAGTATTCCTAGATGAGCAATGAACACCTCTTGTAGTCCGGGAATAATTAACTGTCAATATCTGAATGATCAGGTGATAGATACATACTGAACCCAAGACGGATTCCTTTTGATACCCCGCAGTGGCAATAAGTCCAAACAGCTGTACCTGCTAATGTTCCCAGCCAAACAATGGGGAGAACTCAGGGCATTTGGCAAAAGACGGATATCAAGGTTTGTATCTCAGGTGACAGGGTTAAGCCTTGTAGACGTGTTGCAGAAAGCACAAAGTTGAACAGCGAGATGCAAGGAAATTAAGGGCTTGGTCTATCACATTTTTCACCACCATGTTTTTATTTTTCATTCGTACCAGATATTTTTTTCTTATTTTAGACACAAAATGTGATTAATTATGCTTTTATGAAATTTTCTTATATCTTGTAGTTTTTGCGTAATTGCTTGTTAAAGTAAAAATTTGCATGTTTCCATTTTAAGGACTACACGAAAATCAACTGACATACCAAACTGAAAAAATTCCCACTGGATAAAGACTTTGCAAACTACAATGTCACATACATATTTAAAAAAAAAAAAAGTTTTGTACCTAAATAATAATGCTGCGATTTAAAATTAAAATTTAAAAAATTCAATAATTTTTTTTTTAAATAGAAAATTTTTTATTTTGTGGTTTAAAATAGCTGAACTTGTAGCCTACAACATTTTTTGTCTAACACAAGAAATAAAATAACTGGTACAAATATAAAAATAAAAACATGGTGATGGAAATTGTGGTACACAGCTCCTTTAAGGCTAAAATGTACTGAAATTCAAGAGGCAAGAAGTAGCAGTGTAAAACAATTATTTATTCATAGCAAAAATAAACGCACCCTTGTGTACCCGCAGGCTCAAGGCCAAGTAAACGTTAGCCAAACAGTTGCTAGCGTTGCATATCTGGAAGACACACAACATTGTTGAGACAGCGGGCTTGGATAAATACTACTTGTATTGCACAAAATTACTGGAGTGTTAACAAGGTATGCCAAACTAGTTTGGCAAGAAACATAACTCGGCGGAAACACTAAGGTAACAGGAGTGTTAGCTGGGTGAGCTAGAAAAATCAGCCATCAACAGAAACCTGAGGGCAGGTTATCTCACAGAACACAAGTTTATCCAAGTATCCTACCAAACCCTTCATGTCCTCTCAGCACATGTCCGACTGCCCCAGGTGGGGACGGACTTGGGCGTGGCAGCATAAGCTGCCTTATTTCCTAAAGCCACTGCAGTCAAGGCTGACAACTCAGACAGATGTTGCAGGTCAGTCAATTAAAAGGAATCTACAGAAATAAATCGCAACACCATTACACAACACCACTGAGGCAACCAGCAATGTACGATTATGAAATACATCTTGTGACAGGATTATATATGTCCTACAACAATCCTTACAACTAGAGATTGTCACACCTCAAGGTTTCATTACATTCCACCTCCCTATTTCATGTAGGAGAATAAAATAGAGACAGTGATTACAGTAACTGCACACCCCCTGGTTTAAAATCTCTTTCAATCTTGCCATGTGAGAGTGACAACACCTTGAGGTCTTAGGGACGACATGCGTCACATAGGCTATGCAGACTAGCAAATTCAATAAAATAAGTGAAAAATGAGCCAACTCATCATTCATGAAAAAATACAAATTAACCCAGCAAGTAGGAGAAAACTGAAATGGAGACTACAAAGAAAATTACTGTAACAACTAATTAAAACATGTTTGCAAGTCCACAGCAAAAATATACATGGGATAAAATCTTTAGCAGTTGTAGGAAACACTGTGTCACTATAAAATATTTGGCTGTAGTACAAAGCGCTCCGTGCTCGAAAAGAGGATTAACGCTCGCAAAAATATGTGCAACTTGAGCTTTTTTCTGCTAGTTTTGACGAGACATAAAACATCTGCAATACTAATTAGTTTTATTTTTAAAAATCTGTGTGATAAATTACTAAAGAAATTGTGCTCTCCAAACATATTGCACATTATAATCGGTAACAAAATTATTCACTGGAACGAGCTGCACAGTGACACATTCTGACAGACAATGAAACACCATCTTCACTTTAGTTTCTGCCACCACGTTGTGTAGATTGAGTTCCAAGATGCTAATTCTGCTTGTAGTGGTACTGTCCACTATCAGCATTGGAATAAAAGGCACTCAACACCGTAACTCCAGTGTTAGTGTTAGGCCAAGCTAGTCGGACACAAGAGACTCGGGAGTTCTTCAGGGTTCATAGGTTCGAAAAGGAAGTTGGAAGATGGAAGAAATAGTTTCACAAAAGAACTCTGCGTATTGGCTCTGTGAATTTTACTTAACACGTTACAATCAATGTGCAGTTCAACAGATTAATCACATGGCTGAAATGAGACATCCAACACTGATGGGTTTCTGCTGTAATTTAATTACGAGTACGCAAAATTTAAGTATGCCTGCACTACAAGAGGGTGTCTGGTATCTTAAGTTATACAGACAAAAGAGGCCTCGGTGCTCGATATCACTGTTATGATAAAAAAACCTTATTGTTCCATCAAACTAACGCTGGCCTGGCACTATGATGTCGTCTTTTAGTAACCTGTCTTTGCATACAAACTGAAATTCATGAATTGCTTGGCCTGATCAAAAATTACATCAAAAAGTTATTACAAAAAGTTACAGCAAATCAAAAGCTGATTAAAACGAGTACCAGCAACATATAGTTATGACAAAAAATTACTGTAGTAATCAAGAAAATATGAAATGTAAAAATTATTACATTTTAAGGGCATTGGACACATAAAATTTAATTTTTTATATTCGTGCCTAACACAGTTCAACTTTTGCACATCAGATAACACGTCATTTCCCCAAATAAAAAAAATAGGCCCCATTATTTTTGCCACTCATCAAAGTCACGAAACGGCCATTACGGTGCAGCCAAAATCAAAAACGTAATTAACTAATGAATTCAAAATTACGGGAACTGAAAGTCAGTGTATCAACACATTTCATGACATGTTTGACAAAAGTTAGTTTTTAATATTTCAGTAGTAGCCGAACGTCAAAGTTATGCAAAAATTTACTCATTTTCATCAATTTTTACAAAAATACAAAAATATGTCACTTTGTGTTTACAAAAGTGTCTTGAAGTAGTTCACATCATTAAGTATCAATATGAATTATCTTGTTTCTGCAAGTTAATTACTTTTTATTATTTTGGCTACACCGCAACAGCCATTTTGTGACTTTCATAGGTGATTATGCTAAAACTATGGGCCCTAATTTTTTTTATTCGGGGAAATGACATGTTATCTGATGTGTGAAAGTTGAACAGTGTTTGGCACAAATATAAAATTTTGAATTTTTACAGGTCCAACGTCCTCAATGAAGCTATATGCTTCCAAATTGATGCTACTTAACCCCAATATTCAGAGCCCTACTTCCATTTGAACAACATTCTACTGATATGCATTCACATAAAGAAAGTTTGCTAGTTCACATAAAGACAGTTTGCTAGTTCACATAAAGACAGTTTGCTATATTTATTTAAAAGATATAAAATCCATAAAGTCAGCATATTCCAGTACCATTAAATATAATTTGTGGGAGTTTGTGTGAACTTATTGTCAATTTAACTGTAAATGGTTTAAATAATTTAGTTCATTATAAGTAGTGAATGAGTGGACTAAATTAAAGCCACATACAAATAAAATAATACAGTATACCTTATCCGCGGTTTTCACCAACCGCGGTTGGAAATTGAGGAAAAAAATTTTTTAAAATAAATATAAAATTTTTAAGAATTTGTATTTTTGCATGTGCCGCACACTATGTGCTGCACAAACTACTTGCGCCTCACTTGCCGCGCACCAGAGCAGCTAGTCTTGTTTTGTGCAATGTGCTAGGTGCTTGCGGTTATCGTTAGTATGATGCAGTACGGGCAGGAGCTGTAAAGAAGCGATGCTGTGTCGAATGTGCGGGCGGAGGCCGTACTTCACTCGCATACATCCTGTCGCTCGCCGCACGCTTTCAAAACAAAATGGTTTGATATATCCCATGAGCCACGTTGCCTGCTCGCAAACTGCTTCAATACAGAACACACACATGTATTTAATTATATTGTCTTGTTTGCCCGCTTGCCGCCCGCACGTAGGGCACAGCCTTGAAGTGCATGTACAGTGTGCAACTATACACAATTCCGTGGCCTGCAGCGTAACGTTTCCTAAAAATAAATACTGTAGTGATCCTTCAAAACTGACGAGAGATCGCTAAGTTCTTAGTTTGACTGAAAAAACGAAAATGCTACATTTAATAAAAGACAATACGTCTGTTGCAAAAGTTGGCCGTAGGTACAGGGGAAAAAAACGAGTGTATCATTTGTACGTCACGAAATAAAGCACAACAGTTAAGATCAAATGTTAGCACTGCACCGAAAACAGCAGAAAAAATTGCGCCAAGTTAATTTTAGTGTAATCAGTGGTGCTGTATTAAAATGAAAACTGCTAAAACTTTGTCCTTATCCATGTTTACACAGGTTTAAAATTTTTTTTATGTGTGGGGAAAAAATCATGCTAAGTCTGTGCCGTCTAACGGCACGCTATACAACTGGGTCGGAATCCCGAGGGGTCACACTAAATGAATGGGTACAAGAGTGGCAAGTTCGGTTACAAAATCACGATTTATTTGGTGCCAAAAGAGTACAACAAGCGTACAAGCGCGACGACAGCAATACAAAAGCAGGTACATCAATATAACGCTGCAGAAGGCGATTCTTTATCAGGGCTGAATCAAGATACATTAAACGGGCGGTCCCCATCGACACACCGACGGCTAATGAGGTCGAAAAACAGTGAAATGCAAAGGAGTAACCGCGCGAATTACTGCACTGGTAGCCGAAGTACCCAGCATGTACGACTCACAATAAACAAGGTTAAAACGCAAACTTGTAAACACGCGCACAGTGTTCCAGCTGTAACGATTTTACTGTGGAACTTTTAAGCGGTGAGCCTATCATTTTATTGAACGTGTCACTGTAGTAAAGTCCAATGTACTTGAAGATCTCAATTTTGTACAAATCCATCACATATAACTTGAGAAACAACCGCGTGATAAAGCCGATTTTAGCCAAGTTTGAGGGCTATAAAGTCCTGTTGGAAAAAGACTACAAGGAAAACCTTGCACGTCAGTTTGGCGTGCTGTGAATAGAGGCGATATACTTCTCGTCAAGCGTGGGACACTGGCTCTTATCACTACGCTGTTCCCATGCATCAAAGGTGGAAATTCGACACCGGCGAAGATTCCGCTTAATTACGGTCAAAATATTTTATGTTTGTAATCCTATTCTTTTCCGTAATTTATATGCAAGTCATACAAGCCAAAAATAAATACAGACTATTGCAAAATATTCATGCCTATGTAGTAGTAGTTGTGCTTGCTGCACAGTTATTTTGTGTGTTTGACTGACATAGATAAAGTAAGCATTAAACGCGAGGAGTAGCGTTATCAAATATAATTCTATCAACTCTTCTGACGTCACTCCCTCTTCGCACAGCGCACATCCTTGGCAGTGTAGGCTGGAGAGATAGCGTGGCGCATCAGGCTGTGCAGTGTTGCGACATCAGCCAGACCACCTGGCTCGCGGCGCGCTGCTGCCAAATCTTTGCGTCCTTTGCAGTGTGATTGCCGCTGTATCTAATGCGCCGCATTGCGCATGTGACATAGCATCATTACGATATTTAAATGTTGTGGGACACTTTATGAACGTATTAAAGATACGTACCTCACACAAATTTAGTAGTACGTGGATTTACGGGTTAAATTTTTTTTATATGTAATGCATATGGTGGTTTACATAGGATATTAAGGTGACTTAAATATACGCAGTTTTTGTTATTTGCGGATTTTCTGGAACGAAATACCGCGGATAAGGCTCATGTACCGGTATAGTGCGCACCACGATTTTTGCAACAAGTTCCAGGGGAAAAATTTTTCAGTGCCTTGCTAGCATGTAAAAAAATCACACAGAGTCCGAGACGGTGAAGAAGCACGAGGGAGGCATCGATGGAAGGGCTAAGGGGGGAGGGAGAAAGTAAAAAGTGGCTGGCAACAAAGAAGAGAGAGAAGGAAAGATAACATTCACATTTGTTAGAGAGTGATGGAGAAGAGGGTGGAGGTGAGACATTGGGCTGTGGCTCCTTTGCAACTACAGTATCTATAAATAGCCTGCCAAGGTCACTTGCTGCGCTCCAGCCTCTGTGTGTGTGTGTGTGGGTGTGTGTGCACATGCACGTGTGTGTGGGAGGGTGTTTTTTTTGCTGTGTAAGACACACTCCCTATCTCTCTCTGATGTTTGCCTACCGCTTCCAGCACAGTGGCGGATCCAGACCAAGGTTTTAGGGGGAGGGGGATGATACAGATTCCTCTCATTAAAGTGGAGAGTCCGGGGGCCCTCCCTCTGAGAAAAATTGGATTTGAAAGTGCAAAATGGTGCTATTCAAGCAGTTTTATATATACATATAGTATTAGTAAATAATTAGTTTTCGTGGAGAATTTAATAAAAATTCTTCTTTAATAGGCGTCTACATGAACCCACCGCCTGGTTACATCCCTGGGCCGAAGAACTGATGATAGATTACCGTAAAAAAAAAAAAAAATTTACAAATGAGTTTGACGTGTGCCTAGCACACCCTCCCACTAAGTCCATCTACCGCACTGTACTCGTTTAGTATGGCCTACACTCAGTACATGTCGTAAATAATAAATATTCACTTTAAAAATATGTTTCTTTAAATTTACTCTTTATTTGCTATGTTTTTCAAGTGTCTAATAATTGTTTCAAAATGTATATTAATATTTGCCGTTAATTTTCATTCGCCATTATTCAGTTGCATCATCTATGCTATGTGTATTGTATTCTTCCACTTGAACATAATGCAGCAGGAACAATACTCCAAGATAAGACATTCCAAAAATTACCAGTAATGTTTTCATATGTTTTGCTATTTTTTCAGTGTCCGTTTTGTATTGTGTCTTACGTAATTTCATTCTATTTAACGTGTTTGTATCGGAACTACTTTGCACCGTGCGAAGTCACCCTCCCCTTCGCAGGGCTGGCTTGGCGACGTAGGACGCCATGTTTCAGTGAGTGTGAATTAGACGTACTGGGGAGCTAGACGTATTTTGTCTGCCCAGGTCCTTCACCATTTTTTGCACCAGCCATCTTAGTTTTCAATAATGTAAATCTTAAATACCGGAATTGCTTTTGTTGTTTTTGACTCGGGGCTCCACATCCCCTGCCGGCCGTCGCGTCCAGGGCCGTAGATTACTCATTAAGTGTACCTCCAGCCCAGTGCTGTTTTTATCATGTCACCTACTGGAGAGGTTTGTGCTCCAGGTCCGTTTAACTGGCATTGGCCTTCTGCGAGTACCATTCTTTTGTTCGTGGTGCGTAAATTTCAAAAAAATATTCACGTCTTTCATTTGCAAGAAGTGTTCTTGGCTCACCCCGTCCCTAGTGACGCTTAGCGTAAATTTGAGTGTGTTGTGGCGTGGGGACTGGCCCTAACAAGTCCCCGAACATCCGTTGTTTGAGGATCCAACAATCCACTGGTACGTAGCCTGCCCCGTGGTCGTCGGCCTGTCGACCCTGGGATCATCATCTAAGGGGGATTCCTCCACAGCTTCCGCCGTGTGCCCTTTCCCCACTATCCATCTCATCTCAGCTCTCCCTGCTAGCCGGTCCACTCCCGTAACTTTGTCACCCATATCCCGTCCGACTCAACTACAGAGTCAGTGTCATCATCTACATGTTGCCCCCCTAGCGCCCACGTCAAATTGCCGCCATTTCAACGTGGAGCATAGTACATGTCACGTCAAGTTCCTATCGTGGCTAACTGTTGCCAGTTATTCACGCTGTTAATATTATTTAATAAGACAGTCAAAAATGTATTCAAACCTTAAATACAGTATACCATATTATGTAATACTGACACACTGTTAGTTTTGGCAACACAACTTCACCTGTGCAAAATCGTAAAATAAACTGACGAGTAATTACATGGGGGAGGAAAATACACAGCATCTGCTGAAAACAAGCTATATTTTTTGTTACCAGTCGAAAGTTTATCTTTAGATGAAATAGTTTTGTCAGTTTCACTGTATGTTATGTGTTTCTTGACATTTCTGTTTCTTGATGGATTTAGTTGAAAATTACCCATAAGAGTTCTTTTAGACATGGTAACCGGTAATAAAAGAACAGCAATACATTTTCACAACAGTTTTAACACAAAAAAACATTAGATGTAAACATACAAAATGAAGTGCAATATCATACAAAGGAATCAAGAAATTCTGTTTTCTTTACAGCACTCTTAAAGAAACATTAAAATGTCTCATAAATTTTTCCTGGCATCAAATAATAATAAAAAAAATGTTTACAAGTCGTGAGATATGTTAGTTTTACCCTACTGAGATGTGTGTCATTGTACCAGTATTCCTGCTCAGTACGAGAGGAACCGGAGGTGTGGGCCGCTGGTTCATGCACTCGGCCGATAGACCTGTGGTGCGATGCTACCAGCCGCGGGATCATGCCTGAATGCCTCTAAGGCAGTATCCCTTCTGTTGAAGAAATGATAACTATAGAGTCCCTTGGGCCGAAAGGCTCAACAAATAATCATACTAGGAGGCCTGCCTGGACGCAGGTCGCCGCACAGAGCCCTTGTGAACCACACCAATGGGTGTTGCGATACACCACCGTGCACTCCGTGGTACATTATGGGTCTGAAGTTAGGTGTTGGGACTCGAATCGTCTGTAGACGACTTACTTATCTCTATATGGTGGATTCTACACATCTCAAAGAAAATATTACACATAAAAACTAAACTGACATAGAGGAATACAAGTAGAGCTCACAAACTCAGCATAATCTCATAAGATTTTTCAGTAATCTACACTTCATTTTTATTTTTTAGCAAGAATCCAATATGAAATAAATTATAAATAAATTACTTCACTATATGCTATAAAATGTTCATAACGATTCAACAATTCAAGAAACTTACATTAAATTACAAAATCTAGACAGCGATTACCTGATTTGGCTAAACGGTCAATAATTTTTCCCATTTTGACATCAATGTCACTATGTATACTCAGTAAAGCTAACCTATTCAGATGCTCCCATCCATGAACGCAGCCACGTCTTCAAGTGTCTTAATATAGAAAAATATTGTTCTGCACTAGCCACACTAACTGGCAATATAACCAGCACCAAAAGTAGTGTTTTAATTGTTGGAAACAGGTCCGTGTTACAGTTCAAATATGCATCCATCACACTTGTTGTTTGACGACATCCATGATCACGTTCTCAACGAAACTGTAATTGCCATTATTGCAGCTCACTTTCTAAAACTTTTCTTGCTACCTCTTTTTCGTATCCTAGAAATCCGTGGTGATTTTGAACAATATTCAAAATGTCCCAAGAAAACTCTTCCGAATTAACACTCTTGTCTATTAAACCAGACGGAATACACAATCCTAGACTGCACATCTGTAGTGTCATGGGCGAGAGCCTTAATTTGAGATCTTTGACAATGTTGTTGAGGACAGGGGTAAACAAAGTTACTTTAAAGTATGTTTCTATGTCACCTGCTGTAGAAATAATTGGTCGGTGTTGTTGCCTTTTGGCTATTCTGGGCATTTTCAGTTCTGTCCCTAAGTCAACAGCAAGGCTTCGACCTCAACCATCCAATCATGAAAACAATCTCTTTGTTTCACAATTAAACTACAAAGAGTGTTTTTAAGCATGTCTTTGGCTACTACCATGTCCAAAGTCTCTTTCTGAAATAATCTGCTGATGGGCAGAGTGACTGCAAGTACATCATAAAGACATATTAAGCACACTAAAAATAAAAATTCAGTCTCACATATAGCAGCACTTTGAGCTTCATTACTCCATTCCGAGATAGCTGACAGGGCATCTGCTATTTTCGGCAAAGACTGTTGGAATTGAAGGACGCTGTCATGCCTCTCAACCCACCTTGTCTCACATAATCTAGTCAACTGGCTGACAACAGTTTGCCTAAGAACTGAATTGTGTTTAGTTGAACCAGATAAGAAACCTATTACTTTTTTCTAGAAAGTGAGTACTCACCAGATCATCTAACTTTAAGTCTTGCATAACACTTTGCTCATTTTAATATTGATGATGTCTCTATGCGAACTATTTCATATTTTTAATTTGTACATAGTGCAAACTCTAAATTTTTCAATTTTTTTTCGGGTTTAGGAGGAGGGGGTCGCCCCTAACGCTCCTCCCTTAAATCAGCCACTGTTCCAGCATGTCCCGGAGGATATAAAGTGCCAGGACATCAGCAGCTTGCCTTTTTTTACTTACTGACACTTCTCTCCTGGAAAAAAAAAAAAAGAACTATGTAGTCATTTCTTTCTTTCCCTACCGAATGATCGCTGATCAGGAGACCTCAAAATTAAGGGCATAGTCTACCGCAATTTTCATCACCATGTTTTTATTTTTCATTTGTACCAGACATTTTCTTTCTCATTTTAGACACAAAATGTGACTAAATGTTGCACGTGTAAAATTTTTTTTATCTCTCATAGTTTTCTCTGAATAGTTTGTTAAAGTCAAAATTGGCATGTTTCCGTTTTAAGGACGACACTAAAACCAACTGACATTCCAAACTGAAAAATTCACAGTGGATAAAGACGCCGTAGGCTACAATGTCATGTCCATAAAATCAAAGAATAAAAATTTTTTTTGCATTTAAATAAAAATGCTGTAACTTAAAATAAAAAGTTGAAAAATTCTATTTTTTTTTTTTAATTAAAAAATATTTTATTTTGTGGTTAAACATAGCTGAATATGTACACTACAACATCGTTATCCACTGTGAATTTTTTCAGTTTGGTAAGCGAGTTGGTTTTAGTGTCGTCCTTAAAACGGAAACATGCAAATTTTGGCTTTAACGAGCCATTATGCAAAAAATATGCAAAATAAAAATTATTTTATAAGAGGTAAATTTGGTCACATTTTGTGTCTAAAACAAGAAAAAAATAACAGCTACAAATATAAAAATAAAAACATTGTGATGAAAATTGCGGTAGACCGCACCCTTAACTTCTCATATTGATTCTGCCCGCCACCCAGTAACTTTCGTTTCTACCAATTCAAATAGCTGAGTTGCAACTTTGTAACTGACAGTTTAAACCTAAGTGTGTAAGAAGCAATAAACTCACGGCCATAATCAGACAAGTTTTAAACCCACGTATTGTGTAAACACTGATGCAAACACTTGTTAAACAAGAATGTGGATAAAGGCAAACCAAAAAATTTTAGTTTTAGCAGCAATGGTTATAGCAGAGCGAGGGTGGAGTGGGGAGGAGAAAAATAAAAGGAAGAGAAGTAATGATGGAAAAGCGGGCGGTGAGAAACATTCTCTCTCTTCCTCCCACTCTGGACGCAAGTTTACGACAACAACTCCGCCTTCCCTTCTTCCTCCCTTCTCCACCATCTTTTTTACATCCTGGTATTTTTTTTCCTATTTCCTGGGTATAGCGCGCACCCCCAAATTTTTATCAATTGTTTTGGAATAAAAGTGCGCACTATTCATGAGTAAATATGGTAAACAGCACAAATAAAGATAAACACCATTTATTGGTTCCTTAGTGAAATAAACATATGGACAGTCCTCTTTAAACGTGTTTTAAGGCTGCTATTGCTTTTTGGTTTACTGCAAATTATTACCACAAACCAGCTGCACACTTGGCGAAACACTCCCTAAATGCATCTCTTCCGGTAGTGGCCTGAAGTTACTGGGAAACATTTGAAGGACCTTTCACATGTCGGAGGACCACTTACACACTGGGTCTTTTATTTAATTAAAAAATCACTGATACGATCATGCTATTGCAGAGTAACCACCCCTATGATTTGGAGGTTTGTTTGTGGCACAAATATATAGGATGGCAATGCAAAAACTCTTACAGTATTGTTAAAATAATTCTAATTACTTCTTTAAACTTTTACTTAAATCAAAATTTAAGGCCACGTGTATCATAAGCAACCAGGTCATGTGGGACCAAAATGAAGACTGCTCCCACAACCCAAATAGGGAAAACGAAACCTTACTGATGATTGCTCAAAGTCTAAGTTCTATTGTCTTAAACTATTGCAACTGAGAAATATTTACATTACATAACTTGCATGAGTATAAAACTTATTACTGCTCAGGTTTACTTTTCGACAATAGTGAAAATACATTTTTAATTTATACATTTTAATTCTGATAGCGGCTGTACAACAGCTCTTCATTTGTTCTTTTTCAGTACCTCAGTTTCATAACATCTGTTTAAATGTGGTTTAAATGTGCATAGAGTATTTTTGTGGATATTCACTTGTAACTGTTCAAACTGTCACTTCACAAAATGTGATTAAGGTTTATATTTTGTCAAATTCATTTGTAATACAAATTAACTTGTTTCATTTCAATAATCTGCCAAGAAAACGTAGCCCATAAAAAATAAGTCTTCCAAGACATGTTTTATAGCATATGGTTATCTCAAGTTTGGCAGTTACATACATGCCAGAAGCCAGTTTGGCCATCTTTGATAAAAATTAGAACAGAAGGTTTTATGTTACCAGTATTTGGATTTAGTTGCAATTCTGTTATTGTTTGATCATGAATTAGGAGAGTTTAGGTGTAAGTTACAGCCATATTTTGCTATGCCCACGCTTTGTTGCTTTTTTTGCATCAGAGACTATTGAATTAAACTATAAGCAAAATAATGGCAAGTTTTAATATACGTATGAGATGAGTCAAAGCCAGTCCAAAATTTTACAAATTTCTCCAATTTTAATATCTACTACAGTCCCAGTATACCAATATAAATGCTAAACCACAATATTAAAAAAAGAAGAAAAGTGAAGCACGATAACTGTATTATGTAGAAAATAAAAATTAGTCACAGAATAATTTTACCTTGCTTTGGACTTGAAGGTATTCTTAGACTTCTTGCCATACCACATAAATATCTTGAGGCCATTGTCAAGTACAAACACATAGCGAGGATCCAAAGACTCTATGGTAACAGGCACAGGCTCTAAGTGGATGGAGGATGGTCCAGCCGCATGCACACGATACAAGCGTTTTACGTATGTCTGGAAAAAGAATATTTCATAGTTCCAGATAAACACTTTTATTATTTACCTAAGGATTAAAAAATAAAGTTCAAATCCACAAGATACCAGTCAGTGAGTAGATAGCTTATACATAAGAAACAACTGAAGAATAAAAATGTTTGTTCAGCAACAGCCTACAAAAACACGTCGTTGTCGCCCCTCCCGCACTGTCACCATCGCCACCACCATCATTGGTGGTGTTGGTGTTACAAGACAAACTATAATGATTTATTTATTTATTTCAATTGAAAAAAGTCTGACAGCATGCACCAAGCTATTTTGTGCGAATGTGGTGTGATGGTGCACTTGGTGGTGAAGAATGCCAACAGCAGATTTAAATAGTGATCACCAGAGGCACTCATACTATATAAACATACAGCAGTTGCTTCTTGCTACCACCACCACATTCTGTTACTGCTGAAAAGCAGTGGCCAATAATTCCAGTAATGTCAACTATAAATTCATTACTGCTGAGGACCACTGACGGTCACTGAAGATTGATGTTTGGCTGACATTTAAGCAAAGCTACGACTACTGATAACTTATTTTGGTGGAGCTCTGGAGGACATTTAGTCCCAGTAAAAACAGACATTGGCACGATATTAAAATAATCGGTCCTCTAAAAATGTTTACAGACTTTCAAATCAAGATGTCATATAAGCTTTTATATTTACTTACTGTAAAAATAATTTTAATACTTAATTGAACATTCATGCATAACATTTTTTCCCACTAAACATCAACAAAACATGTTGTGCAGTAAAAAATAAAAGACGGGATGTAGGCTGAGCTTCCAGGTTATTAACGAAACATGTTAGAAAACGTAAAATTTGGTGCAAGAAGTATATCTGCTTATGCACACAAACAATTAATTATTTTCAGTAACCATGTATACTGTATAAGTCAGTTCAATTTATGAATAAATTTTGTACCTGTGGGCTAAGCTTTTACAACGTTGATTTTTCCATGAAATGTTTTATAATACGTAACATGCGACGTTCAGTACCACTGTACATTATTTAATATTTTCTCTACAACCATTTGCTGCACATTTAAAGGTGTTCAAAACCATTGATGCAAATCTTATAGTTGAAGGATTTGATTTAGGATGTCTGAAACAGGTCTATTTTCATGTTCATCGCTGCTAATTGCTCCAAAATCTCAAATCACTAACGACAAAATATTTACAGGTTACTGATATGGTTGACGGACCATCAGTGATATCAGTGTTATTTAGAAGTAACAGAACATACCACATGTCTCCAAATTTTCAATTAACCTCCCTCCTCCTTGCTCATGTGTTGTTTCCTGCTGACCTTAGGTCATGGCCTTGGTGTACAGTGGCATAGTGTACTGTACTGTACTTGACCTTTACTTCTAGAGGAGTTCACATTTTTCTGCATGTCCTACGTGTGTATTCATTTAAGAGCTAGGTTTCCTTTTTGTATTCACTTACACTTAATTAATGGGACCTCCATTCACTGTGTCCATCATGGTGGATAAGGTCGTGTAAATGGGCCTTACAACAGAAAGGTCATTAGAGATGACACTCACCTTGACACAATGACAAAAAATGTATGAGGAAATAAATGGCCATGGTGTGGTATTTATATATGTAGTGTAAATATTACCTTGGTGCTTGATTGAAATACTATAATTTATTATTTATATTAATAGGGTTGTGAGTTAAAATTTTGTGAATTCGGTGAATGCAGTGCAGAGTACTGGAGAGGAAACATCGTACTTGTAGGGAACAAGGATACATAGAATACATAGAAATACCTCTGAAAATTGTAGTATTTAATTACAATAAATAAAAACATGAGAACTAAAGGTGCTATTCCCTACAACCTTGGACCAATGACTTACAAAAATTACTGTCTCTCAACCAGTTACAAAGCACATTACGAAGTTCACAAATAACTTAAAATATAAAGCTTCTGTGTCTGAATTTACTTCACGGTGTATAGAATTACGCTCGGCCAAAGTAATTTAATATTTTAGCTCAGTCAGTAGAGTTGAGATAGAAGATCCCAGACTTCTGGTTAGGCTCAATATTATTAGCTATTTGGCTATGTTAAAAAAAAAATTTTTAGAAATTAGTTGCTCAGTTCCAAATCAAATGTTTTCTGTTGAAATTTGTTAAGAGGTTATTAGGATATTAAAGCAGAGTCAAACTTAAATGATGATCTATACGATTTCTGTTCACTTAAAAAAAAAGTTGCGGACTAGAAAAAAAAAACGACGCCGCCTTACGTAGTTCCCATGTTGGCTGAAGTTCACCAAAAACTTAGATCGATTTTAACAAAAATTAGCCACTTCTTTAGTCGGTGAACATAATAAGTTGTTTTCAACAAGTCCTAAACCCACTCCCTTGGGTTTTCTAAACTTACGACGGCGGCAGGATAAGCTGACTTTCCCACATGGGAAAAAGCCTACCGCTACGTCTATCTGCTTCGGGAGTCAAAATTAGAAGAACGAACCTTTGCTAATAGCGTCGGTTCTAGCCCTAGTCTCAGAGAAAGTACCTAAAATTCCTTCCAACTTGGAGAAAATACTGAAGTAGTACAGGATTTGATTCCTAGCATCTAAGTCACAAAAACCTCCTGAGTATATAATTACACAGAGAATTGAATCAAAACATAGAAATTATGACACTTAAATATTACTTTAAACTAAATTTTAACATCAATCGTCATCAAATTAGAAATGTTCATCAACTAAAATAATTAAATTAAAATACAAGAAACAATCATAAATAAATAATCAATAAAAATAAATAAGTAAATATCTGTGATTCCATTACAATGGCTTTTGCTAAAGAATGGCCTTTGCTAAAGAACCACCTCAACATTCACCTGAAACAATTTCAGGAAATCATAAAAAATCAAAATCAGGATGGTCACAGCTGGTCATTAATCCCAGGTACTCTGGAATGAGAGTCAAACCTGTTATTATTATGCTATCTCGCTCGGTTCCATCGTAGTTGGGATGACCACCATTAGTAGTTATCAAATGTACAGTACATGTAGTTAACACATTTTACCTAACTTCATTTTCAGCTCCCCCATAAAAATTCTGATTCAGGTAAGTTCTGCAACCTAAATTCATAGGTCAGTGACTGACAATGTGTTTGTTCTTGGATGTCTACAGCAACTGTAGTATAGGGTGTCTTGCGTGGCACTGACATTGCAATGGCTGCATTCGACCACAATGAGTTGATACACTTTCTACTTAATGCTTGTTTTGAACTGCATCCATTCAGCCTTCAAAAATAGTCTGGCTAACATGTTGAAATATTATTTTAATGCATACATAATTTTTAAAGTTAACTGACTAGCATTTTGATATCACTTAGATTTGCTTTCACATGCTTCATGATTTTGGGTGTTTAAGTTGCAGAAGGTACCGATCACACAAACACAGTTCTACTAAACTGTTGTGGAGTAACAATTTAAGATTTACTAAACACACGTAACATGTAATTAATTAGACACAAATTACAGAAAAATATGTCTTTTTAAATGTTATATTTTATTACTATCCACATTAATAAAAATTAGCAAGCTGATATGTCGCAATCATTTCCGAAAAGTCTTAAACAATGTTAATGAATAAAAACAAAGTACGTAATATTATTACATTTTACAAAGCACAAATTTTACTTCCATTATTAGTTCTTGAAAAATACAACTCAAAGTGGCATGATGATTTTTAAGTTCAAAGTCATATAAAGATTCTTCGTTTACAGACTTACTGACCCACGAATATACCGTATACTAATTCTCTCCCTACTGCATTCCAGGAAACATGGTACTATTTCCTTTCCTCTTTCTGCTAAACACCAGATGGTCTGCATCTGACCTTGTCACCAGTAGCGTCAATACATTTTACGACTGTCATTTGGAAAAACCAAAAATATGAGATCCTGATTAGAATACTCAGTAATTTCTACAACTGAGTATGTGCCACATCCTGGAAAAGTACAAGCTACGAAAATATGGGAATGCCAAGATATTACAGAAAAAAAAATTACTCAGAATTAATGCTTTGTATGCTCCTATAGTTCATGTACTGTAAACATAAATTATAATACAATTAAACTGTAACTATGCTAGATGGCTACAAACTCACCATGTCCTCAACTGTGAAGAACCCACTGGAGGTGCGACCACCTTCAATGTAGGTGATGTCTGAATCAAAAAGTGCCAAGAACTCATCAGATTCATCAGATTGCTCCTCTCTGATAGTGCGACATTGAGCACCAAGGCAATTACGCAGATTCACAGCATGGATGGCTGCACATGCACGCTTGTCCAACTGTAAGCATAGGGAAATGACATACACTATATCAGGGTTTCACCAATATTGAACATACATATATAATTATGAAAATTGCTAAGAACAGGATTTATTCTACGCATGATCATGCCTGTAGCAGAGCTGTGCCGATCCAAAAATTTTGCCCATACTCCAATATACCGATCTGCTGATACTGCTAAAAAAGAACGGCGATACGGGGCAGATTCCACACACGTAACCTAAAAAACCACTTTGCTGTTTATATTTTTAATTTGTAATTGTTTGCAATTATGTATAAAATAAAAGTTCTGCTAAATTTCAATTTATTCCCATAGTTAAAGCATTGATATTTAAAGTAAAATAAAAAATAATAACCAATTATAAAATTAAAAAAAAATAAATTCTGATATAAAAGTAAAAACTTCTTAAGATATTTTATTACAACAAAGTTATTAATTTTTGACTGAAAAAAATTCACTTTCAGACTTCATAAATAAAAAAATCTATTTTCTGTGAAAATATTTTCACTTCATCAATTTTGATAAGGTGAATTTTTTTAAACTTTTCGCTATTTTTATGCAATTCTGTTGCAAATTTCACTAACTTTTTATATGTCCGTGTATATTTGGCTGTAGTGAATATGTGCAAAGTAACTTACCAAAATTAAATATTAAAATTATATTCACTATTTACCTATGATAATTGAGTAGCACAAAATATATATATTTGTTACACTTGGTGGTTTATTAAGGTCAAAGCAACACAAATATGAACGGAATGGAGGATGCCAGTTTATAAGAGATAACAGTCGCCAACAATTATTCATTATGAATTATTCATTCCAGCTGCAAAATCAGACAATTTGTATACAAAAAAATGCAAATTCTCCAGTCTATTAGGTTATTGTATCTATTAACCCTACAATGTTTTTCATTATACCTAACAACTTAAAACTGTGACAAACATCATATTCTACCAAAAAGCATCATTATTATAATTTGATGGTACAAAAACACATAGTTAAGAATGAATAACTTTGAATAACCAATAGAACGTGAATATGTACATTCCTGTTTCGCGTCTATGTTTCCTATTTAAAATACAACAATTCTAGCAGAGTTTTCACTCTTTTTTTCCACCGGTAAAATGCTGGACTATGGTACTCATTCCTTGTATTTTACGAGATTAGCGAAGAAAATCTGTTGTCCCTGTCCTTTCCAGACACATAAGTTCTGACAAATTATACGTTACAACATTGCAAATGCCAAATTCATTTCGTAATTCATTTTGCTGTTTTTAATCATGTAATACTTATACTATCCATAACTATTACAAACGAAAATAAATACGTAGTACAAAATAACAGGATAAAAAGAGATGCCTCACTCAACCTAAACCACCAACATTTTCATGTCTATGTCAATACTCTCGAAATTAACTTTCTATACCAAAATTTAATTGCTGATTTACGTGCAATTTATACATGGAAACTACTACAAAACTTGTCAAATTTGTGCTATTCTTTCATAATTTCACACACAATAACTTGCATTAAATAAATATCTTGTATCTCTGTCAGTTACATAGTTGAGTAAGCAGTTGCTCTGATATGGCAAAATATCGGCAATATCATCATTTGCAGATCCTGATCAGCACACCAGTACTTGTAGTTTGGTTTGTCATTAGTTCTGCCACTAGGGTGCATTCCGGTTGCTACTACTGATGTTGTTAACTCTCAGTGCCAACACTACAACTCTGTACCGTCACTGGTCACATAACTAATCTCTACATGTATTAAATAAATACACAGCAAGTCGTGGTTTAACAAGTTTTCTCAGCATCTGCTAGAGGTGTCTGCAATGGTGGCAATCATAGATGGTAAGCTAAGAACATTGCTTATTTCCTAAAAGCTACGTACATAAGAATTTTAGCGTCATTTTTGAAAAATGCTATAGTTATACATACATAATGTTAAACCTGAAAAACAAACTCCTGGTGTGGTTACTTTATGCTTGTAGAACCAAATCTTAAATATTAATGCATTGGACTATCACCCTTGGCAACCATGGAACATAAATAAGTTCTTGTTCTTACCAACATAAACAAACTCTACGATAATTATTTACTCAGTGTTGGCATTACACGGTTGCAGTTGTGAATTTTCACCTTGGCCACTTTGAGCAGAGCAAACTTTATTGTACCCTTGCCCATTCTCTGGCCTATCTATCAAGTAATTTTCATAACTATTCTGTAACATATTGATGTCTGTCTATTAATTTCCTGAAATGAGTACAATAAGGTGGTGTTGGTTTCACACAAATAAGTTGTATTTATATTATATTAAGCTGTAGGTTCAAAAAATGAAATTTCACTGTTTTCCATGGTATATACCGAAAACACCCCAGGAAAATGTTTAACACTAACCATAGTCGTACCCTCTCCCAGTTCCAATCCTTGAACAGAGTTGTCTGTGACCGTCTTTAATGATCTCACAGTAGACAAGCTATAGAGATAAATAAAATTTAAAAAAATAAATAATTAATTAAATTAGCTACGAGTTCCTTATCTAGCTGTTCTTTTATCCTCTCCTCATACCTTTCCATGCAGAAAGTACTTCCCCATGTATCAATCACCCCCATAAACCAAAATCCCACAGTCCATTTGAGGTTATGTTGTTACAGGTACAAGGACTTATTTTATTGAAATTCCCTTGTATCCCCTCTCAAAGCAAAAATATCATAGTATCTTAGAGGTTAATTAGTTACACATATAAGGACCTCTTTTACTGACAGTTCCTCCAAACTAATTGTTGTAGAGAAGTGTGTAGGTTTAGGTAAGAATGAATAACAAGACACTTTCAAAACTCCCTGGCCCTGTATTTACTTGCATAATGTCTGTCCATGCATAATGATTTTTAAATCCTTAAAAGAGAAAATTTTTAAATTCACATAATGTATGCACCAGTCATCTACAGCAAGCAACACAACTGTGGCCACCCCTAAAGGACACAGTAACAATGGAAAGTTGACAGCTCTGTCAACAAAGCTGTGACCTTAAGCTGTGAGTGAATGAGTGAAGAGGTTTTGGTCAGCGCTTAACATTGAGGTCTTTAGCACTGGTGAGGGGTGATATGATGTGAGTATAAAGCGGCACCGGAATGAATGGGTGGGGGAAACGGGAGATCCCCGAGAAAACCTGCCGACCAGCGACGTCGTCCGGCACAATTCCCACATGCGAAAATCGGGAGACCGACCCCGCCGAGAATCGAACCCGGATCGCCATGGTGGGAGGCGAGAGGTCTGACCCCTCGGCCACCGCAGCCCAACCTTAAGAGTGCGTATTAGATAAATAAACGCTGAAAACATCAATTGATTTCTACGCTTATTTCGAAGCCAATTTGGATAAAATACTTAATGACATTCCTAGATAATGGTATTTGCCAACTTTATGAGTAAATATTTATCCAGAATTACTAATTCGTTATGTGTGATCTCTTGCGCACAGTTAATGCATGAGGTTCCGGCATCAGAGATTGTGCCTCAGAAGTTTGTAACACTGGAAACAATTTTGTTTAAAACGTTGGCTAAAACTATTGTCTAGGATTGCTATTGTTTAATTTTCGCAAATTGACTTCAAGAAACCTACAGGTATAGTTTAATGCTTTTAGCGTTGAATTATGTACCACGCACTCTTAAGCTGTTCATTATCTCCCGTCCCTAGAGAGTTGGAGAGGGAAGTTCGCTGAACTTAACAAAGCACGGTAAAGGTAAACATAGCAAACCAACACACGCAGTTTAAAGACAGGAGTTTCGTAGTGTAGCATATGGAATGGGTAAATATACGTAGGCTTTTGTGACGTTTATTTGAAATCGTAACTAAAATGCAGATTAAATTAATGTTTTGAGTGCTGCTGCAGTGTGAACTTCTTTTGGGTAAGTTTACTATTTGCAACAATTTAATGTTATGTTAATAGTATTCCAAATTCTTTAAATAACAATACATTTGCTGACATGGACCAATCTTGTTTTCGGCTGAGATAAGACACGCAGCGCAGCGTAAAGGAAATGTCAACTTCAATTCATGGGTTCGCTGTTTTACGTGTCAGGAGGACAGAATCCATCTTTGTTTACAGTACGTATGTTGGCTGTGGCGCACGAAATGAGCAGTCCACTGAGTCCAAATCCCCCCTAGAAATATGAAAATTACCAAATGTATTTATACATTTTTGTTATATGTACCTAGTCATTAATGCCATAACTTACAACGGAACTATGTGATGTGTTCTACAGACAAATCTGCGAGGTATTCCATTTCTTACCGTGTAAAGTAAAGAAAATAATAATATGGTCCTTGCCGGAAGACCCAGTGGCAAAGTGTGAGTGGAATGACAAGGAATGCCTTCATTGTACATTTTTTTATAAATACACCTGCTCAATATTTCTTGTATTTGCACAACAACCATACGCTCTTACAATAGCAAAGAGAAATAATGATACAGGCCTACTAAAGAGCATAAATAATCGCCATCACTCTACACTAATTGCTAAAGAATCGAAGTGCTCACGATTCGAAGTGCACATACTCGAGCAACAAATACGTGATACACGCATTACCTTTGAAAAAGTAAGAAAGGTTCGTATAAGAGAATAATAAAAAACACAACTTTTTATCCAGTACACCTATTTAAGGGTGTCGCCCACCACATGCTTATTAAACCATGTTGCATTGTGCATGTCACTTTTTTTTAAGGAAACAAATTATTCTACATATGCCCATTGTGTCAATTTATGAAAAGAAAAAGTGATTTAAACTATGACAAAAAGGTAGTTTCAAAGCATCACGTCAATTAGTAAAGTCATTTTGAAGCACCTCAAAATGGCGAAAAACTGCTTTTTTAACCTATTACGTATATATCAAAAACTACTCACGAGATTTGTGTGAAACTACTCTAGAAATATGCAACAAACTTTTCTTAAAAATTTCTATCAATAAAAAAAAGATGGAGTCACCACTGAAAGTCAGTCAGGCAAGTCAGCACTGGATCCAGACCCTTCTGTAAGGGGGGAAAATACGGTTTATGCCATCACCACCCTAAATTTTTTAAAATGTTATGGCAAGACAAGTAAAATTTTGGGTGGAAAAATATTTTGCTTTAGTAATTTAGATATTTAATTTTTGCTATGAGAAAAATCTGTGCTTCAAAATTATGTCATGGAAACAAACTCGTAACTTCAATTTTAATTTGCAGGTATTGATATACCCATATATACTTGTGTATAGTGTGCACCATGATTTTTGCAACAAGTTACAGGGAAAAAAAAGTTAAATGCCTTGCTAGTAAAAAAACACCGGACGCCGAGCCGAACGAGCCGGTAAAGCAGCACGAGGGCGCCTATGATGGAATGGTCAATGGGGAGGGGGGGAAAGGAAAACGTGGCTGGCAACATATAAAAGAGTGAGGAAAGATAACATTCACACTGGCTGTGTGAAGACAGAGAAGAGAGGGTGACTGCGAGCCAGGGTGTGTGTGTATGGCTTGTCTCTCTCTCTAGTTCAGTTGCTGCCTGCCAGCCCTCGCCTCGTGCATGCATACGTGCGCGTGTGGGTGTGTGCGTGCGCATGCGCACCTGAACAACATTCCCTCCCTCTCTCACTCTGCTGTGCCAGTCGCTTCCAGCATGTCCTCCCCTGCACCACTGAGATACCCTTACCCCTGAGATAATATGCCGTGACAGCAGCAAACTTGCCTTTTTTATCTCTCCAGGTGTGAAGGGGGGAGGCAATAAAAGAAAGACACTCTTTTTTTCTTCCTTCCTTTCCCATGGAACTATAGCTGATCACGAGACGAGACGTGACATCACATATCTTTCCCTGGTGGGGGATGAGGAAGGAAAAAAAAAGAGAACAAAGACACCCTTTTTTATATCTTTCTTTCCACAAGGAACGATAGCTAATCAGGAAACATCACAGTTAACTTCTGGCATTTTTTAAAATTTTTTTTTTTAATTTTCCGTGTATAATACACACCCCTGATTTTTTATCAGTAGTTTTGGAATAAAAGTGTGCACTATACACAAGTAAATACAGCACACATAAACATGGTAAGTACACACTACAACACGATACTCTACGTTACAAAATAACATTAATGACTTTTTCTTTTTTCATTGAATTAGCTTCTTCTAGGCAGATATTATTTTTCTGTTCTAACTTTTTCAAACAGGACTGGGCAAGCCTGCTGCCCCTTTGATATGCTGCCTGGGGCAGATGCTCTCTCTTGTGCCCCTCAAGATCCGGCACAGAGGAGAGAGATCTTCGATACCACTGAATGCTGTTTCATAGTCTTGGGGTAGAGGCGATACACGCTACATGAGCCGGTTATCATCACCCTTGGCGTTGTGCCTCACTCACACAAACACACGGCCAGTAAGTGGGCACCTTTAACACACAACTGAAATTGTATATAATTTTTCTCTGCATACGTCTTGTAAAATATTTTACACAGAAAAAGTTAAATATTATAAAATTTTGAAGCAAAAACTTATGGCATTTCAGTGTGCCTTTGGAACATTTCATCATACGCACTAGCAGTGTTGCTATCTTACTTCAGCAGAACCGGACACCCGGTTGAGTTAATTTCACACTTGCTTGTAGGCCATGTGACATGATATATTTTAACCATGATAACGCCAGACCACTTTTTGAAGGGAACATACAATCACTCAACGTCCTGTTGTGAACATTCACACAGTCACATGTTCGAGTCACGCCACTCTTATCATAATCAGTATTGTCCAGAGAACCCTGTATTATGGCACCATTCAAGAGGAGGAGGTCTACATCAGGTAGAAGCTGCCAGAAGACCAACACCCAAATGACTATATGAAGGCCCGCCATGTTGGACCTCGCCTCAGTCTGAACTGATCTACTAGAGACGTTGGAACCTTCGCCGCCTGTGTCAGCGAGCTCTGCACCACGACGGTCCACGACACTTCTCTGATGTAGCCATGAACTTGCTAACCTTAAACGTAATTCTGTTAGGTCTGTTACCAGCATCCTTCATCGCTTCAAGTGTAAACAGTGAGTAATCACTTTGTGTAATGGCTTTTGCTTTGCTTGTAGTAAATTCATTTAATCGAACTTAAAATTTCATTTATAAAACTTAAATATTGTGTTACGAGAACTTGCCGTGTACACTTGCCGCTCGGTGGGCATGACAACTGGTGGCAAGCTTATGGGATAATACTCCAGATTAGCTGTATTGTAATCCACCCTGAAGGATTTTAGGAGGTTTAAGAGTTTAACGTGTTTTACGAGTTTATGTATTTTAAATGTTACGTTGGTTATAAACCACTTGGTATGAACGCACGTAACGAAGTCGTGATAGATCTTTGCAATGTTGCTGAATGGCAATTCTTAACTTGTCCTGAGGCATTTCGCATACTGAATATAACGGTAGACAAGGCGAACACTATATTTAGAGAACATAGCGATTACTGTGACTACAATGAGCATGTGTATTGCAAGCGTGCTTACACATTTGAAGTAACTTATGTTTATGGTCCAATGACAGATAGGAAAACAGGTGCTGTAGATTGTGAAGTAAATCTTAGACTTGTCAGTAGTAACGTTAGTAGATACATGGTCGGGAGAGAAAGGTTCTCCGCCTGTTTATGAATTTATAGAAAGTGTAAAGTTCTGCCAACTTGGGTAACTGGATAGATAAAGATAAAGTCAAGTTGACTAAATGAAATTGAAAGGTCTAGCAGTACGTTTTGTCGCCACTTGTCCCAGGTTAAAAGGTGATATTACTTTTAAAATTCTCAAGGAAGAATTAACTGAACGTTTTCGAGAACGTCAGCCATTGCAGTTTCATTATTATATGTTGCATAACATAAAAACATAAATTTGGTGAAAACGCACAGAGCTTCGCGGATAGATGTTGTAAATTGTGCGAGAAAACTATACAACAGGTAGACGTTGCAGAACAGCAGGAAATTTTAAATCAGGAGGCTGAAAACAGATTATTAGCAGCTTTTACAGATGGTCTACTAGGTAATGTAGGTGTCCAGTTGAGATACAAAATGCCGCAAACTATGGACGAAGCGGAACATTTAGCCATTGCATTAGAGATAACAGAAACTCATCAGGAACGCAAAACTAGATCGGAAGATCAGCAAAAAAGAAAGAAAGTATTCATAGTCTCACAGCGGGGTTACGCAAATCGTGGCGAAAGCTCTTCGCATAGCAGAGGCTATGGAAGAAGCAGTTTTAACTCGTGTTACAGTGGTTCGAAACAAGATTTTAATGGTAAATGTGATGTGGGAGCAGGTAGTTATACTCCCAAGAACACGAGTACCGGCAAGGAACAGTATAACAACGTAAAATGTTTTAATTGTGGTAAGATAGGACACATCTCTAGAGATTGTCGCTGTCATGCAAACACAAGTCAAGCGAGACAAACTTATGACCACAGAAACCCAGAGAATGTCTCGAGTAGTAGTAGCAGTGCTCCGCGGAATGCTGGTGGTCACCCAAACGCGCAGGGCCGGGTGTCAGCCCCGGGCACCACACGGCAGTAATAGTATCAGTAATTGGGGGGAAAGGAGACTGTCGAAAGCCAGTCTCACTCGTTCTTGATAAACACAGGATCCGATGTTTTTCTTGTTCGACCTAGCATCAGCAAGAGCGAAATCGATGAATCTCGATTAGGAGCGAAAGGCGTAACAGGAGATGCGCTCCAGATCACAGGTACCCAATACATAGATGTGTGGGTGAATGAACAACGATACCCATACTGGTTTGTACTGGCCTTTCCGCCCAGTCCTCATACATAACAAGCTGTGAATGCATAAACATTGACTCTGCCTTCTCTCAGAAGATTGGTGAATTTGAATCTGTGAGCCGCCGTGTGTTGTCCTAATGAACTCGAGACGTTTCCCCCCCCCCTCTCCGCACTCGACGTCAAGAATGTGCTTCGGTTACGCTCGGCCGTGGTCGGCCGCCTTCGTGCCTCCTCCCCTCCTTTCCCCTCCTCCCTGCCGTCTGCCGGGTGGAGAGTTGCGTGAGCTGGGCCACTCGTCTCCACGCTTTCGTTCGATGCGTATGTCCGCTCGCCTCGAGGCCGTCATGGCACCGGAGCCACGTCTTTTAGTAAACTGGTAAGCTTTCTCTTCAACTTTTGTCTTAGTTTAATTATTGTCTGCTTTTCTCAGCGTTTAGTTTCCGTTTATTTTGCTCGTTTGGTGCCATGTCGGCCGCGAGGGGAACGGAACTCCGCGACGTCATTTAGTTTCTCAAATGTTAATTCTGAGTATTTGTTTGTTAATTGCAACTGTAAATGCCACTTGCTTGCCATACGTTCATGTGTCAATCTTTTGCCGTGTACCGTTTAAATGGTCATTAAATCACTGTCTTTCGTCGACATGA
>PNEQ01025600.1:0-17295 GCA_003012365.1 Medauroidea extradentata
GGTGATTCTAGGCCAGAAAGATTCTGCGGTATTATTTCTTTGGGTCCACCATTGTGAGTGACTAGTAACCTTTCTATAGACAGAGAACTTGTGTAGATGTATTTTTTTTATCCTTTATGTAAGTAGTAGTTGTTTCTTCTGTTTGCCATTTATTGTGATACATCTTTATAGACATAGATTTTTTTTGTATATACAGTTGCAAATAAACTAGATTAGCTTTATTTTCTTTATTTTATCAAAGACCTCCATCCCCAAACGTACCTAGCCCGCAACTTGTAACAATATATTACTGCCTCGCAAAGCGAGATTA
Source organism: Medauroidea extradentata (assembly GCA_003012365.1). Lineage (NCBI taxonomy): Eukaryota > Metazoa > Arthropoda > Insecta > Phasmatodea > Phasmatidae > Medauroidea > Medauroidea extradentata. Next base: position 311 of record PNEQ01025600.1, read on the forward strand.
AATTATTGAAATATCAGTCCGTTTTCTGTTTTAAAGCGCACCAGCATATAATGTACATTATCTTAGTTACGAACAATCTCACACATCAACTGCATAAGGTCATCAGGAGCACCAATATTATTCGTGTGGTGTGTTGTCACAGTGACAGGAAACCTTGTTTAAACGTCCAGTAAAAACTGTTACCCGGTAATAGCAGTTATCCTAAGTTTACAAGTATATGTTCATTGATGGAATAACCGAACACACGTTGTGTGCATATCTAAACGTAGCATGTTAATAGTATTAGCGCCATTGGTAGGTGAGTTTCCTCGGGGATCTTCGCTTCCCCCGCCGGTTTAGTCTTCGCTGCTCCACACCTCGTATCCCCTGTCGCTTCTATTCGTGTCGCACCAAACTGGTGTGCAGTGTCAATGTTTTACTTATTTTCCCGTCAGACGAGCTTACAAATTTATTTGTGGTAAATTTGGAGCAAAGTTCGACACGTGATTCCAACGTTGCGTTTTACGATTCCGGTCGTTATTAGTGTAGTTCAAACTGTCTAAATAATGGGCCGTTTTTTTAGCCATTTTGAGGAGACCCTGAATTGTGTTTCTAATAATCGTGCTACATTTTTTAAACGATAGAAGCATAGTTTCACTGTGTGTTATTTTCGCTGTTAAACACATTGGGAAAGAGTTAAGTAGTTTCGCGCAGAAAACAATAAACGTGGCACACTACAATAGCGTTCCCACGCCAGGTACACAGGCCTACAAAGCTATCTTCACTTCACTTCGTGCTGTTAGTTCTTCCAACGAATGTTGTTTCACTAACCAACGCGTATACAAGCACAGGGAATAATGGAAAACGCTGAGTGGTTTTACGTTAAACTGCATAGGTGCAAGCAACGGGCCCCGACCTGGATTATCGTTAATTTCCTGCGTTGGCTTGTACCTCGACCACGGTCGTAGAAGAACAGGTCTGGACACTCGCCTGGATATTTGACCACCTTGTTGTTTGGCTGTAGTTCACCAAGTTACCGAGAATATTGTGTTTTATTGGCGCTGATGTTACGGCGGTCGGACTAAACTCCGCCCACTTCCTTTCCGCTAAGTTAAACAATTCATCAAAATGTATTTTTTATCAATTTATGAAATACTTTCTTCGCTCACAAATTTAAGAAAAGGCTCCAGCAATCTTTATTTACTTAATAAATTCAACAATGGAAAAAAGTGGACGGAGTTTGAGTCCGACCGCCCGGAAAACAGCGCCAAAAAGTACGACATTCTCGGTAACTTGACGAACTACAGCCAAACAACAAGGGGGTCAAGCAAAATACATTGTTAGATAGGCGAGTGTCCAGACCTGTTCTTCTACGACCGTGACCTCGACGTAACCGCGTCGGAAGTACACGCAAATATAAAAGAGAATGGCGTCCTAGTTAGCACTACGTACATTTTACCTTACTTCTCCACCAGGTCCTAATGCGTATAACCATTTAAGTAATAAACGCAACCTTAAGGCTTGGCATTACCCTAACCCAATTATCTGATTTCTCGCTTATCGAGATTACAAGTAGAATAATGTGTTAATTGCGACAACATACATTTACGCTACCTGTGCGTATATTGTACCGCAACAGTCAGCGTATATGCGATAATGACGAAATCATTTAATTAATATGAATTTCTAACTACAGTCGCAAATCCCACACTTTTCAGTTTACAGTTTCAAATACGCGAGAAATTCAATTACACAATATGACTTTTATTTTTTTTTTTTTTAGTACGACCAGGTTATACGGGCACAAAAACAGGATGCTAACCTGACAGGACGAAGCGTAAATCTTTCAGCTAATACCCTACAGATTTTTTTTTAGCTGAGTAATTCCTGTAAATATACACATGCGCCTAAATACGTGATTACCTTGTTTGGCCTTCAAAATCGTTTAAAAATAAGTCTTTCAGTTTTTAAATACTTTTAAATTTAGAGCACACTGTGACTGGCAAGGGATGTGAAACATATTCAACAAAATGTTGCCTTTAGCTACGGAAAAATGATAAAAGATTCGTTTATTCGTTATTTTTATTATAAATGTTAGTAATGCCAAACAATTAAATATTAATATTTTCCTGCCTATAGATAAATGCCCAGCCATACCGACATACAACATTAACACTTTCGTCAGAACTGTGTTAATGTAACTTATCTTCCGACACTTTTAAAACGTTGGAAAATTAAAGCAGTAATATCTTATTCTTCTATGGACGTGTACTTGCGTACGTATAAGCGTAGCACTTCTAAAAATCAAACATTTGTATTAAATATAATTTAAAATGGCTATTAATTCTATGTCTTTGACGGTTAACTTAATGTGTTAAAAAGAGACGTAAAACATAACAGACTGTTGCTAAATCCCTGTTAAAGGGGAAATAAAAAAACCATAGGGTACACAGATTAAATGTACGACCATGAGCATCGTACACGCTTAGCCCTACACAAGACATTTGAGGCTTGTAAATCGCTTCGGTATAGGAACTATGTATGTATAGCAGCGAGCGGTATGTTTGGTTTTATTTAAAGTGTGTTCCTTGACGGAGTATTTTAACGCGTGTATTATTTAAATTCCGAGCGAAACAAATTCTATAATTTGTCCAGGATCACCGGGAAACACCGTAAAACAGGGTATGCAGGAAGGGGTCGGGGGGAAGATGAAATGTTCCGACAGACATAAACAAAAGGGAGCTCTGACAGGCGTTGGCAGTAGATGGCTATTTAGTTCCACAAAGCGGGAGGGAAATTACGGCCGGTGTAAAAATGCCCTGACGCGTGGAATGATACATGCTCCTATTTTACGTGATCTACGCGCAGGGGAGGCATCATTTGAAAGTCAAACGAAACAAGGCATATTTGGTGGCTAAGCGGGGCCTGAAGAGGGGGTGGGGTGGTAGCCGATGAAGACCATTGATAAAGGAATCCAAATCGCGTGGGAGCCGGCAGGGAAGGTTGATGTGGCCGGGGCACGTTAGTGAGGGGCTTGTATGTACTTACCTTGGCGAGCGATAAATCAACCTTTAACCGTGTTATTTGGTTGGCCCGGAGAAGGACGTTGTCCTCCCCTTTTATCCCTTCCTAAAGTTCCTGGGGCTTCGTGCGAGCCCCGCGCTCCTGGAAGAGACGTGAACTGTTGCGCGCAGGCGCGTCGACGCCGCGGAACTCGATAACAATCGACCGCCGGTAAACAAGGAGTATGGGTGGAACGTGGTATCTCCTTTAAGGTTTCCTTATTATCACGCCGAGTGTGGAAGTGCCGCTGTCAAAAGGGCCGTGAAACCTAGGCGTGAACATTTCCTCGGCTCTGGACCGCGCCCGGCGGCGGTGGAAACGTTTCCCCCCAACCAAAACGGGGCAATATCCGTAGAGTCCGATTCCACCATTCCTACACCCTTACCTTTTTCCTTCTTTCAACATCGGCAGTTGCACACAAAGGTATGCCCCGTATAGCTCCGTATTTGCTGTAGCGACAATCACAAGTGAATATACAGAAGGCGATAAAAAAATACGCACCACAAGAAATGTTAGCCTATTAATATTGTCATTATTTTTATTTTTACGAAATAGATCCATAAAAGGACTTGTTCCTTACTTTTTTTTTCAGACTGGTGCCAATAACTGAAATATTTGTTAACCAAAAGGTTTGAAAAAATTTGAGGCGATATGCAGTCACACGATGCACAATACTGTGGAAGTGTTTTTAAAAATTATGTACCATTCGTCAGCAAAAAATATTTTGCTTCATTTTGGCTTTTTTCCCGACAAAAAACGTGGTACTTTAGGTGACTAAATCTAAAAAAAAATCGTTCAGTACATTGCTACAAAAACATTAAGCTTCAAATTTTGACGTATTAGTGTAAAAATTGTGAAGCAAACTTTTACTATGAGTATAAGGTATCAATAAAAATAATGTTTTCGAAATCTCTGCAAAACTAAGGAACAAGCGAATAAGAGTGAGTGATAGTCACCATCTGAAATCTTGGTATTTTGTATCATAACTTTTCTTCTGGCTAAATTTTTGGGGCTTTAACATAACTACGGAATATAATACATACCGATATAATTTTAGACACCGTAAATATCGTTTTGTCGTTACTATTGTTACAGATCAAATTGCAGTTAGACAATTCTTATTACTTTTTTTTACTACAATTCCATCTGTAACAACGTTAACGGAAAATAAAGATATATGGTGTCTTAAAATTCTATCCATATGTATTATATTTCGTAGTTAGGTCAAAGTTTCAAAAAATTACCTAGAAGGAAAGTTATGACAGAAAATACAAGAATTCAAGATTATGACTGTCACTCACTATTAACTGGAATAATTGTTACGTAATGTTATGCTAGTACAAAATATTAATGTTGCAGGCACTTGACGAGTGATACAAATCCAATCTGGCTAATTGAAATGAATTACTGTATTTCATTATACGTATGTTAAGATTTCGTAGAGTACCATAAAAAGTTAACAAAACAAATAACTTAATGTTTAAAATTGCTAATCTACCACAATTCTTGTTACGTTCAGAATGTTTTTAAATACGAATTATGTTCTCTTAAGCATGTCTCCAAGAATCCCATGATACATATTTTCAACTGTGAATCTTTATATTATGTAAGTCATTTGATTTTTATTATTCTTACTCGTTCGTGCCCGTGACATGTATGTAATGGTAACTTTTGCGTATGGTTTTATAAGAATACTATAAAAATGGGACATTGTTAATGCCAGGAAAATGTAGACACAAATAACGTCTACAAAACAAGTACTATCTCAAAATCTCGCACAGTTATAAAATAATTGATGTTTTGATAAGTAGTGCCGTTAAAATCTCAGCCCTAACAAACTGTTAAAATTTCCCCAATTAAATATGTTAACTGTCCGAGTAAAATAAATTAGAGTCACTGGTAGTGTCCGAATACCTTCCCATTTTGTAAACTACTGAATGAGTAATCCTGTTAAAATTATGTGATTAGTACCTCACTCATTTTTATGAAGAATTTTCGAGAAACGTGATTTTCTCGAATTGACGGCATTCTTTCTTATTGCTTGGTTCAGCTAAAATAAGCTATTTTAGAAATCCACGTCCAAGACTATGTTTTGATAGCTAATATAATAACCGCAAATTCTTTAGAAAAAACTTTATTTTTTACTATTCGATATTTAAAAAAAAAAAAAAAAACATTTTTCCCGAAAAAAAAGTGTAAAGGGAAAATGGCAAATATTTTTGGTACTTTAAATTTTATGTAAGTAATAGAGTTATTAATGATTATAATATATAGCCTGAAGTAAAATAATTACAGAATTATTTTTCAATTTTCCAAATAGTTTCTAAACCAAATTTTTTTTGAGCACTCCGAGTTGTAAAAATTATTTTAAGGGTCATATTAATGACCGTTTTAGAATTACAAAGAGAAAGATTTTTTTGTCACTAAACGTTTTAGTACCCCGTTCTGACATCGTGCCCCGTTGTGTTTTCCCCCTCCCTCTTCTCCAGGTGGTTCCAATACTTACAGATGTTTTCGTCAGAAAACTTCGAAGGTACCTGCAGAACACAACCCATAAAAGTTTGATCGCAATCAGGAGACGTGTACAGGAACAAATGAGTTCCAGTTTATATATATATATATATATATATATATATATATATATATATATATATATATATATATATATATATATATAGGCCTATATATGATATGTTTAACTTATGTTACACACTTTGGGAGGTGATTCTTTATAGAAACTCAGATACAGTTACAAAATAAAATTTTTGCTTAGCACAATTCGTAAGGGACAAATTCACCTTTGAAAATTAAATTTTAAAAGTGCATTATGGCAAAACATCGAAAACGCACGGAGTTAGATTTATTTGTTCTGTGAACAATGGTAAGTGATGTTGAGATCTTCGTATCACCAAAAAACTGTTCTTTAAAATTCTCCCCTTCATAAAAATTATAGGGGGTGTCACCCTCTTATTGACTATAGCTATTGTAACATTGAGCTTTACGAACATTTCATGTTGACTTTCTGAGCAGTACATATCGAGGAACAAAAAAGGTCCTTTTGTTGTAAAATGCTAGAATGCGCCGTTTACAAGAAATACGTTGTGCAAATAATCAGTCGCTGTGATGCAGTGCATCTAAGGTGAGCATTGCAACCTGTACTAAAATATTGTACCTTGGTAGCACCCGAATTAATACCGCTTTGTACAGAAATTCACATCTAAAACACGTCAAAGATGAAGTTGTGCAAAAGGCATGGGGGAGTATAAAGTTACTTGAAAGTGGTGAGTTTTACCTCGGCTGAAATAGGTGACGTGGTTCTTAGGAACTGAAGCACAGGAAGCATTATTCAAAGTGCAACGTGCATTTACAAGCTTCCTGTGTGCGATTACGTCGTGGGTGTAGCTGTTTTTGTCTACATGCCAGGTATTGTATCGGCACAGAAACGTTATAGTTCATTTTATTGGAAACGGTATTTGCAACAATAAGATGCTCAGAAAGGCAATGTTCATAAAACTAACACCACAAAATATCTAGTCAATAAGTTGATGTTAATGAAAGGGAGGTTTTAAAAACTAGTTTTTTATGTGAAAGGAATCGAAATTCAACGCCTCGTCACCGCCGATATTTTGCCGAAATACTATTTTAAAGTTCAATTTTCATGGGTGAACTTTTCCCTCAAGAGCGGTTGAATTTTTTTTTTATAATTTTATCTCAACTTTTATCAGAGTAATATAAATGAAAGAATGGTAAACATTTACTATAGTTATGCGAAACGGAAAACATATATCTAACAAGCACACGTTATGTAAATTGTTTAGATAAGATTTAGTGAGTGAGAGATATTGGTCAGCGCTCAACATCGAGATCTTTAGCACAGGTGAGGGGTGAAATGAGGTGAGTATGGAGCAGTGCCGGAATGAAAGGACGGGGGAAACGGGAGATCCATGAGGAAACCCGCCGACCTGCGGCGTCGTCCGGCACGATTCCCACACGCGATAGATAAGATTGAAACGATAATATTTTATCACAACACATTTTTTTTCTAATCGTAACGTATGCCTGCATAATACGTTCACGTTCTTTCCCATACTGGAGTCATTATTAGGAGGACGCGGGTTCAAGTCTTGACCCACCCATCCTTAACTTGGTACTCGGTGATTTTCAGAAATCACTCAGAATGGTTTCTTATAACAGGCCACCGACGGTTTTTTCGCCGTTTGAAACTATCAGAATTATTGAATCTGTAGAGTCCGTGGTTGGTGAGTAACTAAAACACCCACCTCCCAGCAAGGCGATCCAGGCTCGATTCCCGGCAGGGTCAACCCTGATTATCGTATGTATGTGGGAAACGTGTCAGACGATACCATTGGTCGGCGAATTTTCTCCGGGATCATCCCCCCCTCCCCTTGTCATTCCATCATTCTGGCACAGCTCCATAACCACGTCATGTCACTCTTCACAAGTTCTACACCAGCGCTAAATGACGTCGATGTTACGGGCATCGCCTACCTTGAGCGGCTCTCCGTGTTTAGAAACTCAGAAGCGATGGAATATTAAGGGCGCGGTAACATAAGTTTTCAACGTAATTTTTTTTTATATTTGTACCAGATATTTTTTTTTTTAATTTTAGACATAAATTATTACTAAATCTTCCTCTTAACAAATTTTTTATGTCTCATAGTTGTTGCATAATGATTCGTATTCTTCAAAATTTACATTTTACGATTTTACGTACAAACTAAAACCAACTGACATGTCAAACTGAAGAAATACACTGTGTATAGAAATGTTGTAGGCTATAACTTGACACATATAAAAACAAAAAAAGCTACATATATATTTGTATATTTAAAAACATTGGTGAGAATTTTAAATTTTCATTTAAAAACTAAGCATTTTAACTAAATACAAAACAATTTTATTTTTATATATGTCAAGTTATAGCCTACAACATTGTGATACACTGTGAATTTTTTCAGTATATCGGTTTTTGTAGCCTACATAAAACCGTAAAATGCAAATTTTGACGTTTACGAGTCATTACTAGTCATTACGTTCCAGTATAAAATAATCACAAAATATGCCTACAAAACAAGCCATATCTCGTACGAACAAAAAAATTTTTTAAACAATTAAAATTTTCAGTGAACCGCCCACTTAAGGTGGCCGCCTTGTGAAGTGGTGTGTTGATGTGTGTGAGGCGAATATCGATGAGACGCTACAAGCGACATCGACCAGCACATGTATTGTGATATCGCCTCTACGGCCAAAGTCGTAAACGCGCGCGTAGTGTTCCTGCCGTAACGTTTTTACTGTGGGACTTTAAGCGGTGACCCTATCATTTTATTGAACGCGTCACTGGAGCACAGTCCAATGTATTTTTAGACCTCTATTTCGAACAAATCCGTTATACATGTCCGGAGAAACAACCGCGTGAAAAAGCCGATTTTAGTCAAGTTTGAGGGTTTTTAAGTAACGCTTCCAACGTGCTTGGTGTCTTGAAAGTCACATTCACAAGTTGTCTGAAATGTGTTTTCTTTTTGTAGATAAGCATTGTGGGCGCACGTTTACTTGTCTCTGAGGGAAAACCTAACTCCAAACACACTGCACGCAGTTGTAGCGCCATCAAGGCGGCCGCCTTAAGGCCAGGCCCGGTAGTTTTTTTCACGTTGGTGCAAAAAACCCAGAAAGTTTTCAACCAAATGGGTTGAAAAAAATTGAGAGCGTGTGAAGTCATATTATGCACAATTATACGTAGGCTTTAAAAAAATGAGTCGTTTGCCAGTAAAAAAAAATATTTTGTGCCATTTGGCTCATTTTCATGCTAAAATATGTAATACTTTGGGTGCAAGAATCTAAAAATCCATTGTGTTCATTTCAACGGAAAAATTCAGATAGAAACTTTGATGTATTAGTGACAAAACAATGTAGCGATTTTGTGATAGAGATATTAGTTCATTTTGGAAAAATTATTTTCGAAATCACTGCAAAACTACCAGGCATGGCCTTAAGGGAGTCTTATGTGCGATAAAGTCATAATTTTATATTTATATACAATAGTGTTAGTTTTGTAGACGATACTTGTGAGTGCAGTTTCCTCTTACGAAACAATTTTAGCTGGCGTAGTTTTCCCATAACTGTGCGTCAAATTCAAAATTTGCATGTTCTGTTGCCATGCGAATAGTGAATACCAATAAACTTATATACGTGAAATAATTCACAGTGAAATAACATATTATGGGCTACGTAATAAAACATGTGAAAAATTCCCACGAACTGATTTTGTATTTTTAAAAAAATTCTGAATTTGCAACTTTTTTCTGTACCTTTGCGATTTTTATAAATTTAACATATTATGTTGTGGTTTTTTAAAAATGTTTTAATGCATAGCTCATTGAATGTTAGTTCACAGTGAATTATTTGGTTTAAGTGTGTCAGTTGGTTTGCACTATTTGCATGGCAGTGTAGCAAGCAGATTTTGACTTTAACGCTCCGTTATGAGAAAACTATGAGAGCTACAATTGTTTCGTGAGAGGAAAATGTACTCATAAGTATCGTCTACAAAACTATTAATATTTCATAAAAATATATATATTTATGGTTTTTTCGCACTTGAACACCCTTAAGGGCGATCTTGAAGTGTGTATCAAATGCCGCATCACCACAACGAGTCAAGCGCTGAACAAGCGTGCAAGATTCCCGCCCATCAATTTTTACTGTGGGACTTTATGCTGTGAATACATTATTTTATTGGTGGAAAGTGTGTACCAAATTTTAGTGCGCATTTCTATCTGATTTTCACATACAGTAAGTCCGGTTAGTATATTTCGAAGTCCGGCAGTCTGAAAAGCCAGTTTTTAGCTATGTTGGAAGTCTTCGAAACATGTAGTACGCAGCATGTAGTCCCAATAAGAGGTACTCCCACTTTCAGAAAAAATAGTTGTTCAACTGTGCACTCTTTCTCGGGTACAAATAGCTTGTAATTGGCTATTCAGAATTAGTTCGTTAAAACGCAATATACTTTGGCCGTTTTGCGCGCGGGGATAAGTCTGCAGTTAAATATCACCTAAATTCTCCAATCTATGTACGAAAACGTGACGATTTGCCAAACTGAACCCATGAGAAATGATGTCTCTCACACACAGCCGAACTCGGAGCCTTGGTTACCCGAGCCACAGATCATGGTGCTATGTACGCATGATGCTGCGCACACAACGTAATTACATGCATGTAGCAGCAACTCGTAAGTACACGTAATTAGGGGTTTGTGTGCTTGCAGTGCTGTCCCATAAATGTAGAGCAATTGCGGGGTAATGAGAAGGACACAGGGCCGGATTGGGGTGGTGCATGTCAAATGTTTCAGAGCTCGCTGTGTGGCGATCGACTGCTCGCTCTCATTGAGCATTTATAGTTAAAGAAGTTTCCAAGCAGTGTTAATTTTTATTTGTGTGATTTTCAGCGAGTTCTTTGACTCGACGCTGTGTTCGCCACCGCCGCTGGATATTGGCAGAGAACACTCTAGCGGTAAGTCAGAGGACTATCTAAGCCACCAGCAGCTGAAGTCAAAGAGGCAAATGTGATTTATTACACGGCTGGGCTCACAATTGAAAAAATTTCAGTAAGTATACACATAATGTCGTTCGCACAAGAACTAACCCGTATGTTTTCGAACCTACTGATTTCACAACTGCTCATAATAGGTCGTGTGCATTAGGAATTGCAGTTTGCAGACGTAGCACATAATGGAAATTAGTTGTGATATGTTTTCAATGCGCACGTACAGGACATCAGTCAACTAGAAAAAAAGTATCTTTTGAATACCCGCCATGTTTGTTTAGCTCTAGTTGGACGTTCATCCACCACCGAATACAATGTCACATTTGAAAGTTTGAAATCATGACTAACATAAGCAATTAAAAAAAAAAAAAGAATAAGAGAAGCAACAGAAACCTGGAAACATCCGCATAATATCAACTGTAAACACGGATATAAATTGAGTTAACACCAAGATCCCGCTGATTGGAATACTACCAACCAATAGGAAGAGGCCTCCCATTAGCCAACGGGAACACATTAGAGGTTACCTTTACTGATTGGGTACATCCACAGTCAATCAAGAGATGTTTAGTGTGATTGACCGAGCCAGTAAACCTAGGGTTTATGCTTGCCATTCCACTGGACTTCTGTTGAACTTCAATCCTGAAGATGCCCGTTGCAACGCGAGGCGAAACGTCGGAACACACTGCAGTACGGCTCAACCTCGAAATCCAAAATAAAAATACCAACAATAGCCACGAAAGCCTGCAAACATCTTTATTTATAGCGTGTTTATTTAATTTACCGTGCTCAGTGAAAAGTTTCGACTTTCTGAAAAATCATTGTTTAGTCTCAAAGCCGTTATTTTCTCGAATTCCAGAGGTTACCTTTTGAGTAGTCATCCTGTATTTTTGTGTATCATACGCAACGTTCTTCAAGTGTGCGGATGCAATACTCTTGCTTATGTTGAACATGCGGCAAAGAAGAAAATCATAAACTGCTACTAAAGTGTATTGTTTCTAAAGTCTCGAACTCTCCATATTGGATAACTTTATTTTTACTTTTTTAATACTGAAAAAAAAGAAGGATATGCCTGAGGTAATACAGGAAATTCTTTTTATCTTGCAGCATACTACAAACATTACGGTTTAGCTGTTGACGCATAATTAGGCCGCAATCAGTCTAGAAATTTAATTTATTAATTTTTTGGACTGATTGCAGCCTAAATATACGTTTAAAGTTCAATTTCGATTCTTACACTGTAGCGCAGAATAAACAGAATTCTACATAATTGCAGATTCAATGCATTTATTTTCTTAATCTCAAAAAAAGCTAAAAAAAATTATGTTATGTGTGATGGCCAACGTTAAGAGCGATAACCAATAGATTGCGGGTATAAGATACGTTTAGTTTATTTTCGATGCAGCGTCAGTGTGTCATTTTCCTGCCCACAGTTGTATTTGAGGTTTTTTCTCCCATATTTATAGGAGACTTCCTCCTGAAGAAAAATCCAGTCGCATTGACGTTCGGCAGGATACGTATGGAAGTGCAAAAATAATTGCGCTATGTTCACTTGTCTCATTTAAATACGCGTGCAGGGGAAAATACTTCCAGAACAGTGAGCTGACCACCTCTCACGCGATAATTATATACAGAAGCGCAGCCCCCTGCGCATGGCAGTGTCGTCAGATGCTAGGGAGGGACTGAGAAACAGCGAGAGACTAAAGGTCAAAGAAAATTAGGTGTTGCGAGGACTCAAAGGATCAAGGGCTCTTTATTTATTTCGCCTGTGTAAGCAGCGAAAACATTTATGATTCTAGAGCTTACGTACTCATGCAGAATGCAAACACCTGTAGCCTTACAAGTTCAACCCTTGCAAATCTACGGCATCTGTTCACTTGCAGCATCAGCAGTTGCTTTTTTGAGCACAGTGACGAAGAATTCGTGATTATTTATTTTAGAACACTCTATGAACCATGAGCTGCCAAGGCAATTGGTGTAGAGCATATCAAAGTTAAGTTACAGATATGAGTAATCATAACTTTGTTTTCAGTCATCCTCGAATTTAAATTTACAGTTAAAATATTCGTATACAGAATAAAACTGGTGTCTTATCAAATACATTTCAACATATATTTGAATTTATTATTTTTTATTTTCAATAAAAGTTTTGATATATTCTGGTGATTTATCACATAACAATATGCGGAAATAATAGGCTCCCTTCTGGAAAATTTTCTCCTTATTAATTAGTATGTGAAAATTATAAACATTCCTTGTATAATGCGAGTGAGCATTACAGTCCTTAAGAAAAAATATTAGGATTATAAACAACAAAAATTACAGATACGTAAATATACACTGAAGCAAGGTCAAGTATTTCTGTTTGACTGAACGTTTTCCTACGCAAGTCCCTAGGTTAGTATAAACTGCATCGGTGGACCTGCTGTAGTCGGCGAGGGGTGGAAATAAAGTTACAAATGAAGTTTTCACTTTTATGATGGCGTTATGTCATTAATGGCAGTGGCATAACCATGCATCAAAGTTAAAAAAAAATTCCACCCTATAAACAATAGTATATAACGTTATTTCCGAACATTTCAATTTACAATTTTAAATACGCGAGAAATTAAATAACAAAACAAGACGGGTTTTTGGGTACCACCAGGTTAGACGGGGCAAAATACAGGATGCCAACCTGACTGGACTAAGCGTAAATCTTTCAACTAATATCCTAGAGCTTCTTTGGCTTAGTAAATCCTGTAAATATACACATGGGCCTTAATACGTGATTACCTTTTTTTTTGCCCTTCGTAGCGTAGTTGGTTTGGAGAGGTTATAATCCTGATTCGAGCATGGCTGTTGTATTGTCCCTTCACATCACTCCACCCTCATCGGTTCTTAAGACATCGCAAACTCCTCTTTCATCTCACCCAACATTGTTGGGTAAAAACTATTTCTATATTTCGTGACAATTGTTTAAAATATCGATGACCCAGTTCAAAAGGAAAACAACTAAAAAAAAAAAAAAATTGAATTTTTGAGTTTGGCTCACCAACACACAGGCAGAAGTACAATCTAGTCAGTAGAAAAGAAAAACACGTAAATTCCTTGTTTTAACAACGTGGCATTTTATTCTACTTCCAGTAAAGTTCTAGAAATTTATTATTATTTTTTTTTAAATTTATAGTGTGATAATTTCAGCGAAGGCAAACTATAATAATTTTAAACACCTTAACAGTTGCCTCTGTAGTTTTGCTTCAAACTAATACCAACCAAATATGTCAATTAACAGAATTTTCGGTGAAACGAAAATCTTCCTTTATGCATTTTACTCAAAACTGGAAATTTTCATTTGTTTCCTTATTGAACTCGGCCATCGATATAAGCAATAGCATAGTCGGTCATATCTACAAGCAGAGATAATAAAGCCTAAATATAATTATCATTTGACGTATATGCTGCACTGTAAAACCGATGCTGGCGACCTAAGCCAAAGTTGTTGATTCAAATTTTCAAGCGGACCATGAATGTGTTTTCAGATTTTCGTATGTAAAATTTAGGAATTTACAATGTGCAAGATATCTCACTGTTCGAGTTCAGTTTAAAAACACTGTTGCTGTTGACTTTTTTAATATGTTCGAATTTCTGTTTGAAATGATATTCTTTGGCCAAAATGAAACCTAAATCAACACACGACGTACACATTCTTGTGTAATTTTCAATGTAAACAGCATTTATGTAAATCAGTCAGAGACAAAATGATTTTGATTTTGTATAATTAACAAAATAAACATGTTAAATTAAAGGACTGTGCATATTTGCCTAAGAAGGTTGGATTTGAGCTGTGAACTGTGCGGGCTCCGACTGCATTCACCGCCGAAGAGAGACCGTAGAGTAAATATCTGCGCATGTGGCAAATATATCACGTGAACGTAGTTGATATGCATAAACTGACCAAAGTCAATTGTCAGTTATCAGTAAAATATGCTTAAAATTAATTATATTTGAAACATTATCACAATAAACATTTTAGTCCTATAAATGAAAACTTTACAACATCAGGATATAGGAATAAAATATCTATAGTAAGACTGTTTTAAAGTTAAAAAAATATGTAATACCTTACAAACATTTACCGCATAGTTGGTTGATGCACGAATGATATTCTGTTGAGAAGTGATTCTACGCATTCGGAAAGCAGCAAGTAAAAACATCGGCTGCACTAATATGAACACATCCTCCATATTGTGCACATCAGGGGTCACGTGAACGTAATATTTGCCTTGGTATTTTGCTACTGCGCAACCTAGTCAGTACTCTACCTATATATTCACTCTATGGGAATGATCAGGCAAGAAGGTTGGGCGTTTCACGTCCATCTGAAAACGCATTAAGAAATCGCTTTCCTAAATCAAACCAGGACTGAGCTGAAGTCTTGCCGATCGAGCCGCTGAGGTGGGACCGTTGTTGATGAGGTAAAAAATAGCATTGAAGTATTGCGTTACGTTTGTTCACGCATGTCATTTTCTATCAATGACAAAAAAAAAAAAAAAGAAACCAGTTTTCTTTGTTAAGTTCAAAGTCATTCGAGTTAAGATTTTTCTAATGATAATTTCTGAAATGTGGACCTACATTAATTCAAAATATAAGTCAAATAATTTATATGTGGTTCTTGTATCTTTTTATCCGAAATCGAAGAATATATATTTTATGACTTAAACATAAATTTGGACTTTGATTTTGAGTTTACATTCCAGCACTTTTTTTAGTGTCCGTTAATGTAGCATTAATTTAACGCACGGGGAAAAATACTTCTTAGGAAAGACATCTTGATACATTTTTTAAGTATTATTTAGGGGTCACAATAATTAGCTAATGAGTGAAAAACAACTTTTTTGTGCTTAACGAAAATATACGTCAGGGAAAATATCATTAAAACATTTTGTAAGTGACAAAAAAAACACTTCATTTTATTGTGAGATGCAAAGTTTCAGAAATTTAAAATTTTCACTTTGCCAAATATTTGCTTAGTATACCATCTACAAATTCATTGTTAAAATAAATTACCTACAAGATGTGAAAAAACACACTAAATTTGTATAATTAACGTAAATATTTAACATTATATAAATATAATCTATATTAAGCCACGGAAACAGAAAAACTGTCTCAAAACTGCATAAACTACATTGTTTTATGCAATATATAATAGAAATAGCAGCCATCTTAAGCTTATTCGTAGGTTGCTTGCAGTCAAAGGGATAAGTGAATAATGCATGCTTGTAAATCAAGTGAGCTAACAGATACGGAAAATATTTTAAAAAATTAATTTTAACTACAGAGCGAAATTGATGGAAATGAGGACTGCATATTTCATATGTATTTTCAACGAGTTAGAAATTTTACGCACGTTCAGAAAACATTTCACTTTTACAGAATTTTAAAACAAAACAGAATTGGTGCACAACCGAATTTTTAATAATTCAGGATTAAATAATACAAAAAATATGTACTACTGTTAAGGAATATAATAGCAAACTTTGAATTCTATATACGTTTGCAATGTACTACAAAAAGCGAGAAGAATTTATTTCCGTTTTAATAAACTAAACTAAAACCTTTTTTTACCAACTAAAAGAATAAACTGACACTAGATTCTGGAAATTAACTGTTTCGAACGAAATTAATCCAGTTTACTTGTGAATTTCGCAACAGTATATTTGTTAGTGTTATATGAAAGTTACATAACACCACTTAGTTTTTACATTTAATATAACTTCGTTAGGTAAACAATTTTACTATTTCTTTTCAACCGACAATTAATAACGTGTTCATCTTTAAAAATCTATGTTCATTGCATTGAGCAATCGTAAAATGTTTTACCGAAAAATACCAACCACAATAGTAGAATTCTTCTATAGTCTAATAAAAATATTAGAAATAAAGTCAGTAACAATAATAATATTAATAATAATATCACCAAACTCTAACCATAAAAATAACAAACCACCACATAGTTCATTACACCGCAATATAAAAGTGTGCATAGTAATTACATATGTCATAAAAATAATAGAATACAATTAAGAGACGAAATAAAATTGGCGCGTGACGGCACGCGCATGTTTTCCCCAAGTCATTGTTGTTTTATTTTTACTGGAATAACTCGGCGGGTATAAAAACCAGAATTCTACATACGAATACGGAAGTTCTAACAATATCAATTCGTTAAGTTTGCCTCTTAATGACTCGTTTGTTTACTGTGCAAGGAAGACTGCTATAATTTTATCCATGTTGACTCTGCCTTGAAGCTGGAAACAGCATGCGTAATTTGCACGCAAACAAGTCACTTTTTTGTGTAGGTAAACAACGAAGTTTATTTTGTGAAAATGAATGTGGCATTC
>PNEQ01025600.1:17395-46104 GCA_003012365.1 Medauroidea extradentata
AAGGCACAAACTACACTTCACGTAATGCAGAGTGCGAATATATTAAAAAAAAAAAAAAACACGCACATACATTTGGCTAGTTATTCAAAGTTCATCATTAGTTCTTCATTGAAAATCTCCAGAAATATCAGACATATACACAACTGTTCTGGTAAGTTAAAGCTAACCTAAACGTACGTACATGGCTAAATAGGGATCTGAAAAATTCGCGTTTATCTAGGTCCCAAACTGAGACTCAAGCAACTGTAAATTTGTGTCACTTTTTCAATTGGCTTTTCACTTATTTAACATCTTTTGGAGGGCGATGAGCCAATAACAAAGCTGCAACTAAATACACGAGCAATATCAATGTATTAGCAAGTAGCCAATGAATAACCGCACTGAGAAAAAGGATTTGTTCAGTTAACCTAACATTTGTTTGCATATGTGCAACCAACGATGTAGTGTTGATTCAAAGTAATATTAAGTTGAACGCCAGATTTTGTTAAATCAACAATGTTGAATTATTGTTTCAACATCTGGTTTAGTTATTTCAACTAATTGAGATTATGAAACAGCATGACTGCTTTGTTGATTTAACAAAAAATGGCTGTCAACTAAACATTTGTTTAAAACAACACTACATCGTTGGTTGCACATGGTTTAATCAACCAATTTTTTCTCTCAGTGCGTTGTCTGCTCGAGTACAAAGGTTTTATTGGAGGCTAGCCTACAGGTCTGTGAACTTGTGAATTTTTCCGGTCTCAGGTCTGAGTCATGAGGTAGTGTATTAATTTTACGTGATGATAGCAAGACCCTCGGATATTTCGTGAGTTCAACAGGCTGCGGCTGGACTCCACAGTCCTGTGTTATTTTGGTCTTCAGCTACTTGTTCATTGGCTGCTGCTCCAGTGAGTGATATAGTTGTACATATGTAGAGGTAATGATTTTTGGTGAAAAGAGTTATGCAATATTTTGTTTCAATTCCTCACGTGCACATCTGCAGCTCTGCTTCGTGGTCAGTGATTGGCTGTTTCTAACTCAATATCTGGCATCTACCCACAAATCAAATACGGGTAGTGTCGCAGTGACGTTATTCTCATTGGCACAGTCAAACGAGTGACGCCTCTACACGAATGTACTCTGCCAATAACTACGTACCAGAGCTGCACATGTGAATGTGAGGCAATGAAACAAAGTGTTGCATAATTCTTTTTACCATAAATCATTGCCTCTATACATATGACAAGGTAGCGCGGGAGCCTGTGAGGGTTTACATGCTATTGGTTCACACAATTCGAAGAAGAGTTTCAGTAACAGTCATCCAATCGCGATAGTAGTAAACGTGCATAGACGTTTAAAATCTAGCTACTTATCATATGAATTCGCGAAATTTCCGGATGGTAGCTTACGGAAAAATAGGCCTAAGTTTAAAATGTGTTTTCAATTTGTCCGTAAAGTGAATTATAGTAACATGAAAATTAATAATTGTACAGTACATTTTGATTTCTCTACAAGTAAAATAAATCTTGATATTAGGAAAGGACGTTATAAATTGTGTCAAGCCAATGAAATGCCAAGTAGTTTTTAATTTTATTGAAATTCGGCGCCCGTCAGTGTAGCCTTTATCACTCATCGCTTCTGATGTCGACATTCCAGGAGAAGGTCCAATATAGCATCAGTAGAGATGGTAAAATTTTGCGAATTCAATGATCTGCATGCTAGAATCAAATATCGTATGCTTACTCAAGTCCCGACCATTTGTCCACTAGCTGCTACTCAGTGGAACAGCAGACAATGAACGAATATACAAGGCTTGAGTATGCATAGTATATTTGATTCTAGCATGCAGGTCATTGAATTCGCGAAATTTCACAGTCTCTAATCATCAGTAGATACATGCAAACTTCGCATTATTTTCTGACGCTGACTGGACTGGAAGCAGTTGATTGTTTGCTTGACGTTTTCCACTGGCCTACAATGTCGTGGATTGTAGCAGAGAACACTTTGATGTAATAATTAAAAATTACACAACAAAGTGGTAAATCGCATGTAAAACAGTAAAATACATAAATGACAACAACATAAAATATGGTGAAATCACATACTGTACTCGAGTATGTACAGATTATTGGAGTCTTGTCATGTCATCAGGTATGCAGAATCCAAGTCAACGACTGTGGTACAGCGGATCAACCGATGTCAGTATAGAGAGTAACCGCAAGTAAAAAAAAAAAAATAAACATTTTAAGATGGTTCAAACTTTTTAACTGAGAAGACCGATAATACCAAAAACCTTCCAAGAAATGGTCGCCCGTACGTGACTCAGGTAACTATTTGCAGAGTGCAAGCTGCATTTGAACATATCACTGAAGAGTCAGTCCGTCGCGTTTCACGTGATATCCAGGAATCCAAAATCAACCATTCACGAAATCATAAGCAGTATTCGTCTGTATGTCTACAAAACAGACATATTCAGATTTGGGGCTCCGAAAACCCAAACAGCATTCGTAAATACAATCGTGATATCCTACAGCTTAACTTTGGTGTGATCTAGTGCATGACTTGGTGATATAGACGATTCGGAATAATGTGAACACTCATAAAAATCCTACTAAACTTCGATTTTCAGCCGATTCGTATATTTCCGCCCGTAACGGCTAACGAAGGGAAATGTCTAACCTCTCTGGACACGTTACTTCATGTTTTACATGGATGTTTGCGTCGGTTCTTAGAGTTAGATAGTTTGAAAGCTGTCTCTTACTAAACCTAACGGTATAAAGCTTGGGGACGTAAATAAACTCTCTAAAATAATAACTTTTCTCTTTTAACAAGAGGACTGAGGACAGACAAACAAGCAATTTGTTAGAACAAAGGTACGGATTTGTGCTCTTTATGTATTGTATTGCAACAAAAACTGTGATGGGTAAAGTGCAAAATTGTTTCGCCATTTACAAACGGATGCATTGTTGACTGTACCAAACAGATTTCTCTGAGCGCGTTCACCTGATATTGCTCCTTTTGACATCAAGAACAGAGTTTACAAACCACGTTGCTGCGCTTAGCGGAAGAACCATTGAAACATTCTGGACTATTGATGCTGAAATGCTGACCACTACATGGGAAAAACTCGAATATCGCTTTAAGGGCACCGTCTACCCACGCGTGAGAGGCTCATAAGCGACGGAGCAGTAAGGTCGACCTTGAAGCGCGCATCAAATGCCGCGTCGCCTCAACGAGCCAAGCGCTGAACTAGCGTGCAAGGTTCCCGCCGAACAGTTTTTACTATGGGACATTAAGTGGTGACAATATATTTTATTGGTGGAAAGTCTGCAACTAGTTCAGTGCAGGTCGCAATCTGAGTTTCACATACATCCGGTTAGTACATTTTGAAGTACGGCAGTCTGAAAAAAACGTTTTTTAGCCATGTTGGAGGACTTAGAAACAGTGTTTTTAATTAGCGTGGCGTCTTATCAATGAAGTTTTTTTTAAGTTGGCACAATGGGTACTTGTGTAATAGTTTCGTAGAAAATACTTGTTTACGAACACACTGCAACGCATTTAAAGCGTGGGGTAGGCGGCCGCCTTAATACTCTACGAGGCAGAATTATAATGCACATATTTTAACTCTCTGATAAATAAACGGAAAAATTTTTAAAGCTGAAACATATTTGAAAACAACTCTCAAATCCCAATCTAACACTTTCCACTACATAAATATTTGAAAATATAGTGGGACTTGGTTGACGTCTTGTATTGCATGGATGTGCCTGCATGATCTGTAGGTTCGCCTGTAAACTCGGCCGCCTTTACAATTCTTTCCTTGGCAAGTGTCCAAGTGAATGGGCGTATTGACCACCTTGGTGCCTGATTACTTCGTAGCGTGCGAACTGCCGTCTCTACTGCCAGAATTCTCTTTCCCTACTGCAAACTTTCATGTGAAAACTGTTGCTGAAATAAGGCCTGTATAGTAAGTAGAGCACCTATTTAATTGACCAGGCGTTATTTGCATCACGGGATTTGGGTTTTGTAATTTTTTCGTGAACTAAAATAAACATACGTAATACAAAATTACCAGAAAATAATTTTAAAATTATTTAGAAATTCAAATATTACGTGTGATCACCCTGTTTATTGATTTTTCTTACGAGTCTCTTAACTTCACTGTAAAATTTCGTATAAATTTAATTGAACAATCTGGCCGCTATACAGTCTACATGAACCATTGTGGTTTACTCGAGCTGTAAGTTATCAAATCTGAGGAAAGGTGTTACATAATTAGTTATAATAACAGTTGTAACTCTCTCACTCACTCTCTCTCTCTCTCTCTCTCTCTATATATATATATATATATATATGTGTGTGTGTGTGTGTGTGTGTGTGTGTGTGTGTGTGTATGTAAAATTATTTTTGTGAAAAATCTTTAATAAGTACCAAAGAAATTAAGATACGTCTTTGTGTTATGTTGAATTTCTTGCGATACTTACAGCCACAAATACACGGCTGACATGGGTTGTTGAGGGAAAGTATTAACAATCCAACTGGTTGTCATAAGGGCTCTTAGAACACAACCTCAAAACGTTGTGTTATTGATTACAGTGTTATTTTTTTTGTTTCGTAAACCGCCACGGTTACTAATTGCCGGCACGGCAAATGTTTTAGCGATGCGTGTGTATACTGCGTGAAGTGGAGCCACGAATTCCTACGGAAATTGACTGTACTGGTGATTTTAAATTCAAATGAGTATTGTAAATATAAATTCGCAAGCGCATTAAAAAAAACACCCATTTCAACGTAGCTGAAGATTGTCTTGTAAAACGTGATTGTTAATGACTGTATACCGTTTAACGTTTATTCAAACACTTTTGAATTGAAATGTAACTCAGTATATTAATAAAATTTTAAGTTCATTAAATCTGTAAAATGACTTTTGCTTTAATATTATTAAAACAAAATTTTTAGCTACAAGTAAACGCTATAATTATACTATATTATATTTTGTTTTTCAAATTGTCATTGACTTAATAAGGTTTCATTAATTATTAAGTAAAATGAAGCAATTTTTGAACTTCCAAGAGATTTTTCAGTGAAGCTTTATATCGTGTAAATATGATGTTGATAGCTGGCTAAGTGCTTTAAGTTGCCTGAAGCAATAATGCAGCCAGGTTCTCTCTCGGACTGCAGCGAAGGCGCGAAGAAACTCAAGGTTAGCAGTGAAAGTAATGTTTTTGTAGACTCTGTAATTTACCTCACAAAAATAAACAGCGTTACTCCAGCGTGGCACACAAACGTGACGTAATAAGAGATTACGTAACAGCTGAGTACTAAACGTAACTTAAAGCTGCGGAAATGATGCCAGAGGAATACATTTTACCGTAAAAATTTCTTCTCGTACGTGCCTTCAATTATCTGGTATAAATACGAAATGTGTGATAGTTTACTGAGATATATAGTTTATAATTTGGGCCATTAGTTCTCCTTATGTATAAAAATTTCTTTCTCTCATATTTTGTGCATACAAATAACGCATGTAAAACACAACAGTCAGAATTATTGTTTTAAAATATCAATTATGAACTACTCTAAACGAAATGTTTCGCAAATTCCACGGTGCGTTGAATTAAATTTTAAGGCAAATTCAGGCTGATTGTTAATTAAGCCTATGAAATTACTGGGGTTATATCTCTTGCAATATAGGCAGGCTCTGTATATTATAATTTGGCTAAAAATGCCCCTTAAGTGAGTCATTAGCAAATGAATATGGATTTTCAGAATCTTTGTTCGTGAACATTTCGGAAGGCACTTTATGTGTGTGTGCATACGTATATATATATATATATATATATATATATATATATATATATATATATATATATATATATATAATATACACATATGTAATATTTAGGAAACCACTATATATATGCTTATAAATAGAAACTTATTCAGTTTGCGTGTTAAGATCTCTTGCCTCACCTCGTAAAGTTGGTAAGAATAATCCCCCTAGATACCGACTGCATGGCCTACTTCGTGACAGTAACGTTGTATCGTAGTTGTTATTGTTTGTAACAGAGCATGTGTAAACCATCGAATAACGTCGTTTAATTAAAACATTCTGTGGCCAACAAAAACAACGACCTAAATATCGGACGGTTTATTGGCGTCACGTCATCCAACGCTTATGAAGGTGTTAAACATGTCTGGTACCGGCTACCACAGGGAACGCGGCGGTCAAGCGGGCACATCGCATGCACCCTATGATCGTGGTTTCCGGTGCAGTCACACCGGGTTAATTGCAGGTGGAAATCATGCCGGTCGATGTCGCTGGTCGACGAGTTTTCTTGGGGACCTCCTGTTTCCCCCGTCCTTGCATTCCGGCGCTGCTTCATATACACATCATCCGCCCTTCATAGGCTTTCAAGACCATTGTTGTTAAGAGCTATGAAATCTCTCCACTCCTTCGCTACCACATACACACTGTGAGAGAAGTGTTGTCAGTGAAAAATATTCATGAATTGCGTGTCTTTCCATGTTCTAGCACATAAAGGGGGAGTGTTAGGCAATTTTATTGTATTTTCAGTTTTTGTACCATAACGTTTATTCAATTTGTTTTATCAAAATTTTCTCTTCGACGAAGCATGTGATATATTCTTGGTAAACTGCTTGACATAAATAATAATGGAATCTTTCATTAATTCGTCATGCAGAATCACTGCAAGAGAATTATACGTTAAATTTCAAGAATTCTCTTGCAATGATTCTGCATGACAAATTAATATTTCTGCGCAAAGACATTCTGCCAATGACAACATTCAGTGCTGCGTATGTGCGCGTAAGACATAGAAACAAGTTGTTACAACATTTTTTTCACCAAAAATGAGTGGCGCTCACAAAGTAAGAATATCACACGGAAAACTACATTTATAAACAAATAATACGAAAAAAGAACAAAGCAAATGAAAACCAAAAATTCTAAAGGGGGCGTATGTCGTTCGTCCCCCATCGCAAATGACGCCCAGATGTCTTCATTCGGAGCGGACCCACGCATATTTACTCTGTACGCTGGTTTCCAAGGCCGTTCCACTCCGTTGCTATTGCTACGCGGAAATCGACTCGCTTCATTTCACGAGAATTTTCTGCTAATATTCAAGTCGCCTTATTCCAAGGACACTCGATACTGAAAAATACATTCAGGGTTTTAGTCAGGTGCGGAAGTCTTATAAATAATACTTATAGATTCAGCACACCCAATGGGTGGGAGTCACTGTGTTGATTTCGAAACAGACCCGTAGATACGACAAGTGCGAAGTTAGCCCCCCCCCCCCACCACTTTTGATATTGTAAGATTTTATAACTGCATTCGTTAGATCAGACTGCACACATATCAAGCCTCACCCTGACCTCTAGGCGCAAGTCATGTAACTGACGTGCTGTCTTCTCGCTGACATCTCGCCTCTATAAGACTTTCATTGCTGACCCTATCGTTTCATGACGTAATATTAAAGCTAAAGGTGTATTACACACACCTACACCTTTTAAAATATTCTCATCCTAGATTTTCTCACCTAAAAAGGACCGCAAAAAACGCCCACTTCCGCAATTTTCGGCCGCTAGAAAACATGCTTTAATGAGTAGTGGTAAAGCTGAGCTTAGTTTACACACGTTTAACGTAATTTGAATGCTGTTCTTAAGGAGACACCTATCATGCGTGT
The DNA here is from genome assembly GCA_003012365.1 of Medauroidea extradentata. NCBI lineage: Eukaryota > Metazoa > Arthropoda > Insecta > Phasmatodea > Phasmatidae > Medauroidea > Medauroidea extradentata. The sequence goes on from PNEQ01025600.1 coordinate 25,087, forward strand.
TGAGTAATTATCGCGTAATCTTGTAACGGCCGAATCTCTGTACACCGCTCGGTGGCTAGTGTGTTCGCTGGGGGAGGGGCATATCGTCCCATGCCTGAATTGGTGATGGTGAACTTTGTCCATGGAACCTGGCCATGTCCATAATTGCGGCGTCCATGGAACCTGGCCATGTCCATAATTGCGGCTGAGGTCGGCTCTGTAAGTTGGGACTCATACCATTAGGGATCAGGTACGGGACAAGGAGAGATGCTTTCAGTTACATAGAATACACACTTTACACGTTAAACTCAAAAAACGTACATTACCTTCTGGAAACAATCAGTATATGGAAATGTTATTATATTCTTCAAACGTTTTGATGCTTCGCACAATGTTACTGCCCGAACTTGAAAGAAGACTTCGCAAGTGTTTTAACAGTAAACATTGTCCATTCTTTTGAAAGGAAATCAACTGGCGTTAAAACATTTGGTGTCTGTCATCGGGCGTTATACAGCCATTATTAATATGCATTTCTACATAATCAAGATTTATGGGCACGTGTCTTTTTACTGCAACAATCGCAACTAGATACCTAGCTAGTGTTTGGATGAAAATACGCGCGGCTGTATACAGTAAATGACGAAATTATATTTAAATATTTATTCAGTGAGGTCACAGCAATTACGTGAAATATTGTAGCGCATGAACTTGTGCATAACCGTGTGTACGTGTGTTTCCGTGCAATTTTTGTCTCGGTAGAACACGCTTTCCAACGTGCAACTACAACGTCACGTACTGGCGCATTTCCAAACTCTCTGGGTTTTTTTACCAGTGAATATACCGACAACTGGCCCTTGAGAATACGGAATGTTCTGGTCGGGAAATCTTATTCGGGGAGTGTGGCAGGCCTTACAGTGGTGCGTGAGTTTCTACCATGCAGAGTTGTCAGGGCTCATTTTGTTTCTTCTTGTCTTCTGTTTCGTCTCTCCCCATGCATTTTTACACGAAAAGGGAATATGGGGCAGGTGGGTGCTGGTAACCCGTTTCTGAGTCGCATATTTAAGGGTGTACAAGTGAGATAAAATCATAATTTTGCATTTTTACGAAATGTTGTTAGCTTTGTAGACGACACTTGCAAGTACATGTTACTCTTACGTAGCAAGTTTAGCTCTCACGTAAGGGGGTGTCAAAGTCAAAATTTGCTTGTTACACTGCCATGCGAATAGTGAAAACCAACTGACCAACTTAAACAAAATAATTCACTGTGAACTTACATCCCATGAGCTATGCAATAAAACATTAAAAAAATCCACAACGTAATATTTTCAATTTAAAAAAATCGCGAAATTACAGAAGACAATTCAAGTTCAAATTTTTTTTAATACAAAAAACAGTACGCGGGAATTTTTCAAATGTTTTAATACATAGCCTATATTATGTTATTTAACTGTGAATTATTTCACGTACGTAAGTCAATTGGTTTTCACTAGTTGCACGGCAGCAGACCATGCAAATTTTGACTTTGACGCACCGTTATGAGAAAAATGTGCGACCTAAAATTGTTTCGTAAGAGAAAACTGTACTCACTAGTATCGTCTACAAAACTAACACTATTTCATAAAAATATAAAATTATGACTTTATCGCACTTAAACACCCTCGGTGCTGCACTAAGTATGCTGCAGAGGTTCAACAATAACGTTTCATTAGAACTAAACAGAAATTTGCACACGTAATCAACTAGTTTTGTGTTGAATTGTGCGCCTGGTCCCGGGTTTTGTGCTCCATTGTGATCAGATACAGCAGTCTTCAAATATACCGTCACTGCAGCACCTATCCCCGTATAACGCCGATCTAAACAGAAATTTGTACACGTAAACAATGGCGTCACAACTATAGGGGACGAGGGGGACACGTCCCCCCCCCCCAATAATACGTATTTTCATTTCGTCTCCTCCATTATATACAGGTTGTTTCTTAACTTATATTACAAACTTTAGGACGTGATCTTTTTCCACAAGTGATATATAGTTTCACAATAAAATTTTTATCTACTGTAATTCGCACAGCATAAATTCAAACTTGGAAATTTAATTTTAATTTGTATTTTTTTTTTTTTTTGCAAAATATTGGAAACAACGAGGAATTAAATTTCAGTTCTGTGCACAATGTTTTGTGTTATTGAGATCTTTGACACATCAAGAAGCCGATCTTTAGAACACTCCTCTTCATGAAAATAACACCCTCTCATTGAGTGGAACTTCTGTGGCAAATATTTCATGTTAATTTTCTCAGCAATACATACCAAGAAACATAAATAGTTCTCTTTTCGAAAATCGGTAGAATTCAATTTACAAGAAATAAATCTTAAAAATAATCAGATGCTGTAGTAGCATTGTTAGCACACGAATTTCTGTGGCAAAGAAATTCACACATGAAACATACCAATTGTGGTGTGTGATAGGCATGCCAGTGTATGGACTTTGAGGTTTACTTGGTAGAAATGTGTGGCATGGTTCTAAAGAACTGTTGCACAGGATTTGTTCTCCAAAGTGCAAAATGCATTAACAAGCACGCTGTGTGCAATTACATTGCGTGTGTAGCAGTTTTTGCCTACATGCCAGGTATTGTATTGTTGACACAGGCACACTAGAGTGCATTTTATAGCAAATTGTACATTATAGGGACTTGAAAAAATAAGACCTATTTTGTTTCTTAGGGTGAACTGCTCAGAAAAGCAACATGAAATGTTCACAAAACCCAATGCCACAAATGTTGTAGTCAACAAGAGGGTGACCACCCCTGTTATTTTCATTAAGGGAGTTTTAAAGAGCAGTTTCTAATTTGGTCGAAGATCTCTGTTACACTTATCATTGTGCGCAGAACTGATAGTTAACACCATGTTGGTACCAAAAATTTCCAAAATTACAATAACAAAATTTATTTTTCAAGGGTGAATGTCTCCCTTACAAATTGCGATATAAGGAAAAATGTCAGAGTGTAACTAGCCTATGCCTCATTTTTGATAAGGAATCAGCTCCTAAAGTTTTAACATGATCTAAATAACAGCCTCTATATTGAGTTTCGTAGTAGTATGAAACATACTAATTATGTGATCACTGGTATATTTTTATTTGTCAATAACCTCATTAACAAATACTGTGCTGTAATAACTTAAAAAACTATAGGTAAAACCCATTTGCTGCACATATTGGCGTATGTAGTCCATTCGTGCTAAAATTCGCACTTCTGAATTAAAATTTTGTGTAACATTTCTCACACGAATGCTCGGTTATTTTACCCAGAATGGACTATTTTATTCGAAAGAGCTTACGCCCAACAAAGAACTGTTTTTTTTTCTTTATTTGTGTGTGATATTATTAAAGATCTGTAGATGCATAGTTTAACAATATTTTTTAAATTAAATTTAGGCTATGTTTTGTGAAGTTTATGTTGTGTTGAACTTAATCATAGAAGATTTTATAAATAATTTGACAGTGTAAAATTGTACGTGTTTCAGTTTAAATATCAGCAAGAAAATATTTTTACAGTTCTCTTTTTTTTCCTCCATTAGACTATGTCATTCTTTCACTATGGGCAGATTCTGTACTATGCCAACGCAAAATGAAGTAAAGATTGACAAACTTTAAATGTATTCTTTATAAATATTTATCTGCTCAAATTCTGTGATTTTTTACTCAGAATTTTGGCATGTTTCGAAAATATATTTAAAAAAATATATACTAGGGTGATCAGGCAAGATACAATAATGACATCGAATACAAGTTTTTTAAAATTAATTATTTATATTGTGTTGAACATTCTTACGACTACTGTAGCTTGTAAGTTAACATTCATGTTTCTCCTGGCATTTAAATTCATTATTTTGTGGTGTGTATAGGGTTCCAACATGTACCTATGTTAACTTTTTTTTGTAAATAATTTTCTAAACAAGAAAATAACTATTTCAATCAGTTATATAATTAGAATATTTTAGGAACGATAAATGCTTAAATAACACCATTTTGCATTTTGGAACCCCAAAATTTCCCGGGGGAGGACCCCCGGACCCCCCGCTTTCTTTTGGTGATGGGTGTTCCTTAACAATTAAATAAATTTCTGTCTCCTCCAAAAATATGAGCTTGCGACGCCCATGGTTACGAATAATACTCGTGAGCAAAGCCGCGAGGGACTGATAGTTATTACGTAAACGTGAAGTTAATACGTTCAAAACTAAATAATAAGTATTACACTCGTTGATAAGGTCACCAAGAGTACTGGTTTTGATCATATATGGTCCGTTAAGAGTTATAAGGGATTTTTAAAATTTTCCGTTGAGCCAGTACGGGAAGGTGGTAAGTTGACTCCAATACTTGCATTAAACATATCTTCGCCTCTAAGCGCAGAGTTTGCGTCCCACCGTTTTAAATATATATAATTGTATATTTAGATTTATGTGCATACATATGAAATTTAAATCTACTACTTGTTCCAACCTTCGGGCAGGGCAACATTGTGTATGAGAGTAGGATGGGGTAAAGATTAAAATGGCTTCTTGACTAGCGATATATCTCTGTCACCCTTCCGGCCCGAGGAATGTTTGAGGCGAGGGTGACATGAGCGTGGAGCAGCGACGAAATGAGAGAATCACCCAAAAACACGCCGAACAATGGCAACGTCCGCCACGTTTCTTACGTGTGTGAAATCCGGGATCGAGCCCGGTTCGCTTAAGTGGTAAGTCAAGTCAGGTGTCTGATTACTCGACCGCCGCGGCCCCTTTTGTATTTTAATGCAAGTCTGTAAAATATTTTAACAGGTATCATTATTTATTTTTAAAAAGTAGTTAATGTAAGAATAAGATAACCCTATAATGTCAAGGACCGGTCCTCCCTGATTGAACTTCATAAATGTAAATCAATTTAATGAACAGTATAGCGTAGTGCCCTACAGGCTTATCACAGTATACGATGACAAGGTCCTAGGACTTCAGCCCGATATACCGTGTGAAATACTGCCTACCTACGCAGCGTTTCGTTAGCTGCCTACTCTATGCATCCGACTGAAGCTGGGTAGAGAGAGCCATGTGAAACTATGTTAAGTGAGATTAGAGTAATCTGTGTACCTATTATATTACCACTGGCGTCTTTATTCACCTCAGTGTTTTAATATCCCAAGCACTATGAAAAATTAATGTTGTCATTCTAAAAAAAACTCACAATTACACACGTATAGGTATTTTGTCACAAACTAGTATTTATACCTGAATAAATATCCACCTCGATACAGGATAACACACTAAGCAAGGTGGCGCAACGGTAACACGTTAGACCCAGGTTCAATCCTCGGCTCCGGCCATCCTGATTGCAGTTTTAATTGGTATTCCGAAATCACTTCGGGCAATGTGTGATTATACCATAACAAAGGGCCATGGCCAATTCCACTCCCAGCTCCTGCCATTGTATCAAGTAGAGAGATGCCGTCTCTAATGACCTCGTAGTCAACAAGACATAACCTTCAATTCAGGAAATCGTACCAAAGGGTAATCATCGCTCTCAAAAGGAACTGGCGTGCAGTGGCACGTATAAAATCCCTAATTTGTATCTGAGAAACACACACACAGACACACACACAAACACACACACAAACACACACACACACAAACACACACACACACACACACACACACATATATATATATATATATATATATATATATATATATATATATGTGTGTGTGTGTGTGTACCACATAGTGAAGAGTGCGAAGTTGAAACTTCAAACATAACAAATATATTCATCACCAATTTTATGAAACATTTTCATGCATCTGGAATATAAAATTTACTGACCACACCATATCACGTCTCTGTTCGCAAAGAAATATACTTAAAAGAGCGTTATCGAAAACATGTGGGTACAAAACGTGGAATTCAGCACAAAACAAAAAAAAAATATTAGTGTAACTCTTTGTTTGGATAGCCAGTATGCTGTGAGAAATAGTATATTTCATAAGTGCTGCACTAGAAATAAACCGCAAATATAATTCAGGACAAGGCGAACAAATCAGCACAAAACGTGTAGTCTTCGTGTACAAATTTCTGTTTAGATCGGCGTTATGCGGGGAGAGGTGCTGCAGTGACGGTATATTTGAAGAGTGCTGTACCGGATAATAACGGAGCCCAAAACTTGTGACTGGGCGCACAATTCAGCTCAAAACGTATACAGTCCTGTGTAAATTTTTCAGTGAAATATTTTATGTCGGGGAGAGTCATTAACTTGTTCCCCCGATTTAAAAGGCCTGTAACTTCCAAAGGAACTGCGCACAAAACTTTTGTTTTGCAGCACAAAACAGCACAAAACGATGAAACCCTTTGGATTACATTTTGGGTCGTCGGGGGAACAAGTGAATGGAGCCACAGACAGGCACGGGGGCGGGCGGACTGTCGCGCTGCGGGGTGGAGTCGGTTATTGGCTAGTCCGCTTCCTTCCACTCTTCTTTACTTCCTGCTTGATTACTATCGTGTCTCCAGTGATAAAACTCCGAAAGATGATATTATCCTACAAATGAAGGAATAATTCCACGCACTTGCTCATAGCAAGGTTATTTTTTAATTTGTGAGGAGTGGACTCCAGTACAAGAAATGGCTCGCAGATAACGAGAGGACCAATACTGACTAAATTGGCGATTTTGGAGGGACACGTTGTGGATACACTCTCACCCTTATTTCTGTACAACATCTGTACTCGTATACTGTTAAAAGCAGAATGGCACAGTTATATATAAATGTATGATAAGTCATATATTCGTATTCATGAACACTCTGGCCATCGGCTCATGCACCTTCGAGATTATACACTGCGGTGGATATACAGTACCATCATGATAAGGTTACTACCGGAACATAATATGTGCTCTGCGCATTTACATCACTTACGGATTGTACAGAGCCAGGGGCGTCATTTCAGGTTTTCCTAGGGGAGGGCAAGATTTTGTTTTCCGGCGACAGTGACTTTGTTGCATCTTTTTTATTAATTAAGCATGTATAAATTAGATACTTCAATAATAAAACTTCAGTTGTATGTGCTCAAGTTAGCATTATTTAAATTTAAAAATACAAAAAATATATTTATACACATAAATTTCTAAACCCAGGGGGGGCATCTGCCCCCCCCCCCTGTGGCCCCAAATGACGCCCCTGTACAGAGCCCTTCCTGTGTATGTGACAAACCTACGGCGGATCTTAACCATTTATTTCTCAATTATAAGCTAAGTGATATAGGGCGGCGTAGTTTCGTACACTAGCTGAGCTCTCGTTTGGGGGAGGGGGGTATCTTCACAACCTTTCGTTGAAAAAAAAAAAAAAAAAATAGGTCGTGTGCTCTACTCGGACATGCTGTGCGCAGTCTCTAGATTCTGTATCGTAGCCGATCGTCACGAACATTTAATTTTATCCGAGACGGGGAAAGGAGGCAAAGTTACGGCTGATTGCTCGTCGTAAGGAGAAGAAAAATCATAAAAGGATCGAGACGATGTATCATTGGAAATAAGTAAGTAACAAGTTATTAATTGTTGACGATTCAGACACGGGTTACAAAATATTAATGAAACTAATGTAACTGTCGGATACATTGTACACCACGTAAAAAAAACAGTAGAAACATTTGACACACTTTACATAACTATTTATGAGAAAATTAACTGTTGGTTCGAGATCTTTGAATTAATAAAATAATTAACTTTATGTTTGTTTGTGTCACCGACCTCGCATTTTCGCTGTTATTTATCTTCACCAAAGGTGAGGCTGGATTACAGAAAATATACCTAATTTAGAATTAAAGTAATTTTGGTTTTTATGTGGCAAAACAAAAAGTTACCAGCACAAGTGATAAGCATACTTTCCTCAAAGTAGGTGAAAATTAACCGTGGAAGTTAAGATATTTTTACGTAAATCTAGGAATATAAATTAATGATATTTATTTAGACATATTATAAACGAAATACACAACAGTTAAGTCAACTCATGCGTACCCAATTTAACAAAATTTCTGAAAATAAATTTCAAAGACGTCTTTATATCCTAAATACAAAATGACCACTGTTTCCAAAATATGACAAACGTATGAACGAAATACTCAGAAGTCCTGTTAACTAAGTTGAATATGCATGCCAAGCTTAATGAGCTTTGGAAAAATACATCCAAAAATGCGAACTTTTGCCCCACTGGTATATTTTTACAAAATTTGCACAAGCACACCCCCACATGCATAATATTCCGAATTATGTTATAGTACCTAGTTCAATAAATGTATAAATGATCGTAAGTTGTGCTATATAACAGTCTCTATTTGCCCCTCAGATACTTGAGTGCAAATGTTAGCGTCCATTTACCCCACCCTACCATCATTGAGTTACTATTTATTATTTTTTCAGTAGCTAACTTGCCATAATAATGTTGTATAAAGTTATTATAACATTTTGAATTTTAATGTCACTCTTAATATTTTTGTCTAGGTTTTCTGTGAAGAATTACACACAACTACAGTCAATGGATATATATGTTAATCTTTCACCAGTAGCAGTGACTTACCAGAGCGGAGGGACAAAACCTGTAATGCCATTGCCATCTTCATCGCATGTACATATTAAAAACACAACTTTAAATGACAGTTGCTTTCCTAGCAAACCCATCAAAAATGAACACAATTAACATTTAACTACAACTAACATTAAGCAGAAATAGGACTTACGGTGACGCAGCAGAGAGAATTGAACTTTACTTGTGTAGTGACTCACATTAAATTGTACTGCTTTCTCCTGAAAATCCTACTACAAATACACACAGAATTACTCTGAAGGAACACTTCTGAAATAACACATCACAGGTCGTAGAATTTTCTGTGTGTCTCACATGTTGCAAGAGATGAAGAGGCTGAGAAACCACAGTGCTATATTCAGATTTTTTTTTTTGCAAGCGTGGTTTCAGAATGCGTGGAAATAAATGGAATGGAACGTATCTTCCGTTTTGTTTCTAACATGTGTGGGTTCAAGGACAAACGTAAATCTGATAACCCTAAGCGAATGAGGAAATTTAATATTACTTCATTCATCATGTGTAAACGCAATGCTAATGGCTGAAGGAGGCTATGCACAGTTACAAGAAATTTCAGACACCAAGCATTGCTGCAGGAGAATAGATTCTGATTGGGTGTCCTTTATGTCAGTATTTGCTGATGGTGCATGATTTAAATGCACATTCAACGCAAATTACAATGCTGTGTTGGGAGTGGTTATAGTGAAATAATACAGTATTTTATTTAATGGTGCCTAGTAGATTGTAAGCGTTTGTTCCTTCAATATGAAATTGTTTATAGGCTTGTATTGCTGAAGTACAAACAAAGGAGGCACTCTTATTAAGGGCTTGAGGAACAAGCACTGCTGTATTTTATTAACTGGATAATTTGAAATTAAGACTATTGTAATGTAATGAACCAGGCTGTAGTATAAAAAATTAAATAAGGAAACAACACGTTAACCCAGTGCCACCACGATTTATGTTTTTTTTTTACTGTGTGTCTGTTCGGTTTACAAGTATAGGTCATTTGCGATAAAAATAGCACTTTTGGCGACCTTTTTGTCTAGAAAAATGACAAATAAGTATTATTTATTGTGAACTTCGGCGTTAAACTTTGAGTATAGTACAATCTGTGTACTTTAATTGTTGCTTAGGTTGCCTTGTTTATATTACAAAGCGGCAGACAACTATAATTATCTAGCCGGAAAAAGTAACTAGTGCTTCAAAAGTGCTCACTTTATCCTGAACCAGCTATAGTAAAATTTGAACTGAATTGAAACTCAAGCAAAACTAGTGTTGTATTCGTTTAATATTTTATTTTGTAATAATTGGATAGTGTGAAAAATGATACAATCGTATATGTAGTCAATTGTACTAAACCTAACATTAACTTAATGAAAAAAAAAAAAACAGGATAACAAAATACCGACACCATTTATTAAACTCAGGTTTATTTATTATGTAACTATATGTCGTGTATTTTTGGTGGGAGTCTATTACAAATACTGAAATTTTAACAGTGTTGTTACCACCGCTAAACTAATGTGATTTTCAATTATACCTTCCTATGCTATTAATTGGATCATATGAAAAATTAAACTAATTGTATGTCACCAAACGTATTGTATCAAACTTTACCAAATTTGAGCAGAGTATAAACAAGGTAACTTTATGCCACCATGATATATGTAGTCAAACGATTTCGCTCGTTATGTGTTACAATATTTTACACCAGTTTGTTGTAATTGCTTGAGAACAGTAATTTTCTTTTTTTTTGGTAGTAAATATGTACTAAGTAGAACACTGCCAATGCCACAATAAAACTCAACTGTTGTCTCAAATAGCCTCTCGTTGACCATAATATCCCCAGAAGTATTGCTTGAATTAATCCGATAACATTAGTGCTTTGAATTTGCCGAATATTCCGAGTGGTAATAAAAAATTTTGGTATAAAAATCAGGATAGAGACTGGTTTACCTACTAAATGTTGCTGTCAGCTTGCCCAGAAAATAAAGCAATTAATTTTTCTCATTCAATGTATCAGCCTGTCCAAGTGCAAATTTATTTCGGCTGGAATAGTAGTATGTTATAATATATACGTATATATGCATATAAATATACGTGTACTTTATATTTCGCTAGAAAAATATATTTTTGTTACAGTATGTTGTAATATCTCTACGAACAGCATAGTCATAAAATACTTCCCTATGTAAATAAAAAAATTAGTGAAGGAAATACAAGGAATCGCCTTGGTTTAGGTAGGAAAATGTTATCAACCTTGGTTTACGTTTACGCTACTAACTTCCGAAATTGTTCCGCATTTAGCAACTATATTACCCGTATTACTTCTGATATAAGTTTGTTGTTTAACATTATTAAATTCATAATATTTGTGTTCTAGAAACACAGAAAGTGTTGTATTTTTTAAAAATAAGTGTTAACATTTTAAATGTATTTATCTGTCCGTACACATGCAGAGTGAGTGAAGCTACTATAATGGAAACGTTCCCAAAGCCACCTGAAGGGACACACAGAAAAGGAGGAAGAGTGATGTGACGATGCTGTCCCACCTCCCACGTGAATATTGAAAACAATAATGCAAACGATAATAAAAGGAAGAGTAAGCGAAGGAAGTGCTCGCTGCTGTGGTGAGGTGGGGTCGTGGCGGGAGCGAGCTGGCTGTAGTTCATATTCCTGCCACTCGTCTCTGTGCAAGAACGGCACGAAATTTATACCGTTGTGCTAGAGCGTCGGAGGGAGGCGGAGCACGTGTGCGGTCTACCGCAATTTTCATCACCATTTTTTTTTATAAATACAAATAATTTTTATTATTTATATGTATGAGCATGACATTGTAGCTTGTAATGTCTTTATCCACTGTGATTTTCTTGAGTCTGGTGTATCAGTTTATTTATTTAAAAAAAGCTGAAAATTAAAAGAAAAATTTTAAAAATTCAAATTTTTTTTTAAAATACAAATATATTTTATTCTTTATTTTTATGAGCATGACATTGTAGCCTGCGATGTCTTTATCCACTGTGATTTTTTTGAGTTTGTTATATCAGTTGGTTTTGGTGTAGTCCTTAAAACGGAAACATGCAAAATATGACTTTAACAAGCCATTACGCGAAAAACTATGAGAGATAAAAAAATTTCATAAAAGCCAAATTTAGTCACATTTTGTGTCTAAAATAAGAAAAAAAAATATCTGGTACAAATAAAAAATAAAAAATTGGTGGTGAAAATTGCGGTAGCCCTGTTTTCAACATCATTTTTTATTTTTTACATTTGTACGAATAATAATATCACAATACACACGTAGATAGTTTTGTTGCTGAAACAGGAGACGCAAAAGTTGGGGGTGATAGAGTGGGTTAGACTGAACAATAAAGAGTGGAAAAATTCGATAGCGTTTTGGTGGTGCCAAAACAAAAAAGGGTACAAGGTTTCAGGTTTGATAAAGATAAATTTGTGAAAATTGTTCACCGAAATAAAATGATATCTTTAAAAATATTTCCTTTTCATTTCTACTTACTGTATATTTTATTTGGGTTCAAAAGTGCTTAAATAGCACCATTTCGAACCTAAAAATCAAAATTTTCCCAGGAGAGGGCACCTGGACCCCCCGCTTTTAATGCTAGGTGTCGGCAAAATAATTTAATATGGAAACTTTGTTACAACGTTCGCTGGGGGGAGGGGGGGAGGCGTCATACTTACTAAGGGGGATGGGCACCCCTGCTGTAACAGATATTTTTATTCTTATATTAGACATACATTGTGACTAAATATTTCTCTTAGGAAATTTGTGTATCTCTCATAGTTTTTGAGTAATGAGTCGTCTTCAAAATTTGCACTTTACGGTTTTATGTACACCAATAAAACCAACTGATATAACAAACAGAAAAAAATCATAGTGTATAACAATGTTAAAGGCTATGATTTGACATAACAAAATATACAATATTTTTGAATTTAGTAAAAAGTGCTGAATTTTAGAATGAAAAAATTAAAAACTTCGACAATTTTTTAAAATAATAAAAAAAGTATATTTTTATAGGTATCAAATGATACTCTATAACATTGTTATACATTGTAAATTTTTTCGGTTTGGTATGTCAGTTGGTTTTAGTGGTGTACATAAAACCGTAAGGTGCAAATTTTGACGTTTACGACTCATTACGCAAAAACTATGAGAGGTACAAACATTTCTTAAGAGGAATAACTAATTTAATCACAATTTATGTCTAAAATAAGAAAAACAAAATACCTGGGAAAAAATAAAAATAAAAAAGACGTTGAAAACTGAGATGACCGCGCCCTTAAGGTCACGGTCTACAGCAATATTCATCACCATGATTTTATTTATATATTTGTACCAGATATTTCTTTCTAATTTTAGAAACAAAATGTTGCTAGATTTTGCTCTTATGAAACTTTTTTATCTCTCATATTTTATGCGTAATGGCTTGTCAAAGTCAAAAATTGTATGTTACCGTTTTAAAAGGACGACACTAAAACCAACTGACGTACCAACCTGACCAAATTCACAGTGAATAAAGATGACACAGGCTACAGTTTTCCAAACATAAAAAAAACATATGTATACCGTATATTAATTAAATAAAATACTGAAATTTAAAACAAAAAAGTTAAAAATTCTACATATTTCTTTAATACAAAAATATTTTATTTTGTGGTTTAGCGTAGAGGCCTTGTAGACAACAACATCGTTATTCACTGTGCATTTTTTCGGTTTGGTATTTGTGTTGGTTTTCGTGTCGTCCTTAAAACCGTGCCATGCAAATCTTGACTTTGACGAGCCATTAACCAAAAACTATGTGTGATAAAAAAATTATATAGAAACAATATTTAGTCACATTTTGTGTCTAAAATAAGGAAAAGTTATATGTGGTACAAATGTAATAATAAAAACATGTCGAGGAAAATAACTATAGCGCGACCTTAATGGTGCCGCCTGCCACGCGCTTCAAATGCCTTGCAGTGCTTTCATAAGTACTTCTATTACTCCACATGCGCCCATTGTGACAAAGTACAAACGAAAACATTCTTCGGACAATGACGGAATGTTATTGTAAAGAGAACATGCACATTAAATCACTAATTCAAAACCCTCTCACATAGCAAAAACGGCGGTCACAAACTGCCATTCTTCCAAATATACTAACCGGATGTGTGTGTAAAATTTAGATATAAATGCGCCCTGAAATTTGCTACAGACATTCCACCAATAAAATGATATGATCATCGGGTAAAGTACCATAGTAAAAATGGATCGGCGGGAATGTTGCACGATAGTACAGCGCTTGGCTCGTTGTGGCTATGCGGCAATTTATTACGCGCTACAATGTCGTCACTTCTGAACCTCTAACGCGCAGGTAGGCAACGCCCTTAAATGGCTTGAACTCTCATATACGTCGTAGTTTTAGTGTACTGAAAACCGAGCGAGGTGGCGCAACGGTAACACGTTGGCCTCGCGTTCGGAAAGACCTGGGTTCGATCCCCGGCTCCGGCCATCCTGATTTCAGCCTTCCATGGTTTCCCAAAATCGCTCCAGGCAAATACTGGGACGATTCTTTAACAAAGGCCATGGCCGACTCTGCTCCCAGCTCCTGCCTTTGTACCAAGTTGTGTATCCATCTCTAATGACCTCGCTGTCAACGAGACGTAAAACTTCTGAAACAGGTCCTGTGACCATTCAATTAACTAAACTGCATATTTTGAACATGGTATTAGTTTACACTTTACGAGTCTACGGAGCCAGTATAGGGAAACTTGTACGTGACTAGCTTAATATTAGGAGGACAACGTTAAACTCAAATAAATTAGTTTTTTGAATAATTTAAACATTAGTTTCATTAACTATTTTTTTTTGAATACACATAAGTTTCATTATTAAAATTCTCGCTACGTTACAGGGCAGGACAAGACTGTTCAATTGTTTATTTAAAGTTGCTATTGACTTAATGCCAGTATCTGTCCTCTTTGTAGAAACGCCGTAGTAGAGTTTCGATCAATAACTTTGGATGGTCTCACATGCCGCTACAGAACTAGCATACAATTTCTTGTTACGTTACATATTTTATACCGTAAATAAGTTATACTCTCTAGAAATGAAACTGAGAATTATGATGAAAAATACATGAATCCCAAATGGCGACACTACTCCTCCTCAAACCTTTAATAATTTATAAGCAGAACTGTAACCTAGCTGACACAATATTTTGTGAGATTAGTTTCCCTTCTGCGCGCTGTCTCGGAGTAAACAGGTAATTGAAACACGAGGAAATCCGCACACGCGGCGAGAGAAACGAAAGTGAAACATAAACCTGGAGAAGCATCAACCACCGTGTTTCGAAGCTGCCCTAGAGCAGGTGAAAAAATATGTGTACTCACTGCTCCGGTGCTCGTATCGTCGTTTTTCAGTTTCTGTAACATGACCTCAGTGGCGTTGCGGCACCGTTGTTTTAATAACAGAGGCATCCATGCAGTGTAACCAAAGTATCGTTTTCTCAGCAACTGTAAAATTAACTAAAGCACCTTATATATTTACAAAATAATAACACTGAAGAGCAAAATTAAACTTCATGTTTTGGCCCAAGAAAGACTACAGGCGTTCCTGACAGAACCTTTTTATCACCAAGCTTAGTAGTGGAGCCTTAGGGAATTTTTATTTTAACACAAGTAGTACAATGGTGGTTACTTAACTGAAATTTTTATGCTGACTTCAAATACACGAAATTTTTTTTCCATATTACAGTGTTTTTAAATTACCTAATTGGAATAATTGAGTAACGCCGAGTATTTGTAGAACACAAACATCAGTACGTATAGTAAACTGCGTAATATAAACATAGTGTAAATAATCAAATGCAGTATTTCGAAGATTCCTCGACGGTATCTAACAGCAATTTTAAGAGCCTCCTTTCATTTCAGCGTCACTAACGCCACTCTTGAATTTGAGTCCTGATAACGGCAGGCAAATCAAGGAACGAGCAATGGAACAAAGTAAATTTACAATCATATATTACCTAAAATGTTGTACTTTTGTTTTCCTTGTGAGTTCGACATCACGAACATCTCTCTTCAACGTCCAGCAGAAATCTGAGAGCATTCTTTCCCTCCATCTTCACTGATACCGCTTTTCCATGAGAGATATTTGCTGGCGAAAACGTTCCCCATGCTCATGACTTACATCAACGAGACAGTCAGGAAAGAATTCAAGGTGCAAGCGCAGGAAATGAATTTTTAGGGACGTATTTTATTCCATTTGTTTGAATAATTGTAAAAGATTACAATTTCACTATACATGGGGGACTTTCGATTTCCTAAGAAATTTTGCACAACCCTATTCAATGCACTCTATGCGTAATTTTCGACTGGGGTCAACAATTCCTCAACATTACAATCTGACAACAAATCGCTAATTTGTGGACTCACGAAAATTCCTCCCTTAATTTCTGCTTCGCTGACACAACTAAACTTCTCTTTCAAGTATTGAGAACCCTGCACCATTATTATCCATAGCCTTAACAAAATTTTTGAGAAGTCCCATTTTTATATGCTATGGTGGCAGAATAATCCGGTCTAAGCTATCAAGTGCAGGGTGCGCGACATTTTTTTGGCCATTCCTTTTAACGTGAGTTTGCCATGTCCCTACTGTCCTACTCACACAATAAACAACATATAGTACAGCAATATGCAAACCTTTTACAGCGCAATTACTTTCAAATCACAACACATATTCCAAAGATACTTGTAATATTGAATTTTTTTCCAACAAAACGTTTAGATTTTTGTATGATTCCTTCGTGTTGGTTGAGTAAGCCAATGTCAATGAAGGATATGTGTTGCCACTATGCAAGATTACAACCTTTAGACTGGTTTTCGAAGAATCAATGAAAAGTCTCCACTCTGAAGTTACGTGTTCATGACCAAGTTCTTCCATCGGTGCATTAACATCATTGCAATACACTAACTCAACTTCTTCAGAGAATAATTGTTCAAATTTTTCGTGATGGTTACGAAAGGAACTCACTTTTGTATCTGTGTGTAGGAGATTCCTACCTTTGAGACGAAAAGCCAAAAACTCTGCTCCCTTTTGGGCAAGTTAAAATCATGGACAAGATAATTTAATTCATTCCGAGTTATGCAATGAGGTTCACTGGAGGATGTACTTGCCTCAAAAGTGGAATCTTCTTCCACTTGATGCATTTCCCTTTCAAAATAATGTTCAGTTTCATCTTCAACAGGTACGTGCGCTGGGGGTTGTGGAACAGGTAAACATTTACGGTGTGGCACAGGCCTCATAGCAAATTACAAATCATGATACTTTATTGTGTGTTTTGACTCACCACTAATTCATTTTGTCGTTGCAAGACAGTAGTAACAGTCAGATAATTGATCTTTCGTTTCACGCCACACCACGGGAACTGAAAATGTCACGTGGCGAGAACACTTGGCCCAACCTGACAAATGTTTCACACAGGTTGAACAGCAGACATGAGGAGCTCAGTTCTTAACTTGATCATTTCTTTACACCCGAAATGCAGTTCATAATATTTTCTAACCAATGGGGTCAAATTTCGTTTTTGTGTTTCAAATGTTACTTCCCCACAAATGTAACAGAAGTTATTCGGACTGATGACAACACTTTCTCTACATATTTAGAACACAACAGACTTGTTCTGCACACAAATGTTTCGTCTATACATGAGAAATGAGAACGAATAAGAAACACGTACGTATGCAGCGAGAGCCTTAACTACTCTGACACAGCAGCAGGATGCCTGGTGATAAGTCCACACCTGCTGCTGCTTCAGTATACTTGAGACCATCACTGTGTACGCAAATGTGCAGGTGAAGCGAGTCATCCTGTGCAGAGTCTCGTGTCGCACTTGGCTAGGTATCGCAGTCTCCCCGGGTAAAAAAATGCTGAGCTAGGCGAAAGGCACAGAGGACATGAAACACAAAAAATCCTCAGTATGCCAAATAATGTATTTTTATTTGTGTTTCCCCTGTACGAGTAATATAATATAAAGCCAATATGATTTTAAAACGTGTTCAATTCTATGTTGAATCATATAGAAACAAAATTTCTGATTCTCATTAATGTGAAAGTCAAACTCAGATGTTAATGAACAAGGTATAAAAAAAGGCTCAGCAGGTTTCACGAAAAACTTGTGTACTATGTTAAACATTTTTCGTTTCAGCGTGTAAAATTTTAATAATTCTTATTGATCTATATGATTAACAAAATTTCATTTCATTCAATTTGGTTTATTTGATATTTCCGTACACGTTACTTAAAAACTGTGTGAGGTGTCTGTATATTTTAAATCTGCATTAAAAGTTCTGCTGGGAACACATATCGTCTATCTTGTGTTTAAAAAAACTAATACGACACTTACTACCAAACTTGATAACATCTTCTTAACAGATTTCCAAAAAAGTGAATAGTAATAAAATTCAGTATGGCGACTGAAACTGAGCCTTAAGTATTCATCCCCAAATTGGCTGCGGTTTACATAAAATAAATCGAAACACATATTGGTAGTTTTCATAAGCATTACTGTAAGATGACTCGCAAATTTGTATGCTGCCTCATGTTTAACCACATTGAAAAGTAGGTACGTGTTAAGATTAAATAGTAAAAAATTGATGGTAAAAACACAATCTCTTATAATATATTTTTGTTATTTTAGTAGAGCATGCGGCACAAAATCTAAAAACGGTGACATGTTCAGATAATCCTTGTCCTGAGGCAAATAAAACATATATTTTTTATTCCACCGAGCTGCTTTGGCGAAAATGGAAAACGAGGCTGTCATAAATATTTCTAAGGCAGGGACGGTCGTTATAAAGGAGACGCGAGACTGTTATTGACAGTGGATGTGCGGCGGAGTCGTAATTCTTGGTCGTTCCTCTTGCCAAATATTGGATCCTTTGAGGAGGGTGAATACCCATTTCACACACACGCACACATCTCAAAGCTCGCCGAATCCCTAGACGTCCCTCCCTGATTCCTGTGGCCACGGCCTTTAATTGCATTCTCGTCCCCGTGACGTTGCTAGCTCGTTACCGACACGTTAACGACGTCCGCCTGTCTCCTCCCCCTCCCTCATCCACCCTACATACACCTACACGGCGAGGGTGGGTCTCCCTTTTGTGCTCTACAGCGGTGTCCCGGCCGCCGGGGCTGCTACACTCTGTCGCAACACAGTCGAGCTCTTTGCAACTTGTCAGCCAGGACTCGGCTGCTACTCTCTGCTGCACCCTATTCACATATTTAATGCTCAGCCAAAGTTAACTGAATCTGTCATTTGAGGAACACCACATGTCATATTTTTCACAACATGGGTTTATTGATATTTACTCTTCAATTCGCGAAACTCAAATGTTGAACACAGACGTGACACGTACATACTTTTTTAAAATAATATTTCCTTATTTAGACGGTTTAAAAAATATATATTTTCAGTATAACATCATTTAACATCTTTTTCTTGTAGGTGATATGTGATGTTTCTGAAATGACTTCTTCACAGGAACGTACAATTACAATTCAAGGACCTTCAATGACTTTTCAAGGACTGTCTACCAATATTTCAAGGATCGCAGTAAATTACATTCGATACGCCAAATTTTTATTTGAATGTTTAAGGTTTTATTTGTAACATTTCTACTGCGGTTTCCTCCCCCCCCCCCTCCACACCCGAGAACTTAAGTTCTCCTATGGTAAATGACCATACATTTTCAATTCCATTTAAAATTAAAACCTTTATATTGAGTGAAACTCCTTCATATTAAAAAGTTTCATGAATATAAATTACATTGAATCACAAAACAAGTAACTTTTAAAGAAAGATATTTCATTTTCAAAATAATTTGGTCCGTTACCGGTTCTAATGTAAACAAATATGGCTGATGCCATGCTTCTGCTTAAGTATTAGTACACATCAGAGTAATTCAATGTATTAAAATTACCACAAATTACACACTGTAACTGAATAAATAAAAAAATAAGTAAGCAAAGTGAAATATCGTTCAGTCACCAATTGTACAACATACATTGCGAGATCGTTGGTACACAACACCGCTTCAGAAGTGGTCGGGCAAATTAACTTGAAAAACGTGGGAGACATTCCGCTTTGCAGCATGCACTGCACGTTAGCTTCTCTCACACCTGACATGTAATTTATTTTTTAATACTCTCGTAAATACTGAATTTCGTATGGGCCACTTTTCCTTTTCAAAGCTCTTTAGTTACCTTTTTTGCACCTCTTCTCTTCCAATAAAACTTTTGCCATTAAAAAGTAGATGCAGATTACTACTCGTCGCGATCACATAATAAAAACACTAGGTGTAACCTAACATACTGTGGTATGCGTGAAAGTGTATCAATTTCACAGATACTGCAAAACGTATGTTATCAAATAAATTAGTCCTATATTACAGAAATAATGCTTAGATGGTTTTATATTTCTGAAAAAGGATTTTAATGTTAGGAAAATAGCTAGAATATTAGGTAAGTAAACCTAATAATTCAAGGACTTTTCAAAGACTGGATTTAATCAAGGACTTTTCAAGGCCTTTTAAGGACATGGTCAAAGTTCCAGGACTTTCCAGGACCGTAAGAACCCTGTATTAAATTAATCTACAGGTTACAAATATTTTTGTTAAAAGTTTGGCATAGGGACAATTTTTGTCGCTTGAGCGCTGGTATAGTTAAGAGGTGCTTAAACTGACCAATCACAGAGATTTCGTGAATTTTAAGATACATGAAGGCAATAATTTAAAAGCCATAACTGGTTTGTTTTTCACTTTAAAATTAAATTAAACGACTCTCTTTGCCAAGTCTAGTTAAATTTAGTTTCATTACAGTTTCGTGTTTCATAAGACCCGTTAGCGACGGCAGCGAAACTAGCGGCGAAACTTTTCTCTGGGTAAAATTCTCCTATAAGAAAACACGTTTACTTTCAAACCTGTAGTAGAATTAACCTTAGCTCGGTATCTGCAGCAACACTGTATTATTGTATTTTTCGCTGCTTTGAAATTCTGTGATTGACAATTAAAAATTTGCTATTCTAGCACGAATTCTGTTTACCTTGCACCGGTACAGATGTGGCAGTTGAATCGCTAACGTGTATTTAAGCCGAAATCAGACCAGCTGTAAAAACATTCTGTAATTATTTTGGTCTATATACACGTTACCAGTTCAATTGCCATGCCTGTATCACAGACTAAGTAGTAATACAGACGTGAAATGACGTGGCGGCTCCTTTGACACGGGCGAACTTGGCCGCTTATTGGCTGCCCGAGGTTGTTGATACCAGCCCCGTGTATGTTTGGATCCTGCACGTTACTGCAGGTTTCCTATTGGACTGGCTGCCGGTTATCAGAGCAGCTGCCTCACGCTGATTGGTGGTAGGTGTTTCCGCCATATT
>PNEQ01025601.1:0-17448 GCA_003012365.1 Medauroidea extradentata
TTCCTTGCTCCACATTACGCTAAACTAGAGCACAGCCTCCAGGTCCGGTCAAGTTCTACATCTCAAGTCTCTGCTCCATGCAAGACCTGCCCTCATTACGTTCATACCTCGTCTGTGATACACTTACCACTCAACTGCTGTGTGTCCCTATGTCAGCTCTAGTCCACCTGCAGCTGTGGAACACGCTATAAGGGTGACACTGGAGCGCTTCCTTGCTCCACACTACGCTAAACTAGAGCACAGCCTCCAGGTCCGGTCAAGTTCTACATCTCAAGTCTCTGCTCCATGCAAGACCTGCCCTCATTACGTTCATACCTCGTCTGTGATACACTTACCACTCAACTGCTGTGTGTCCCTATGTCAGCTCTAGTCCACATGCAGCTGTGGAACACGCTATAAGGGCGACACTGGAGCGCTTCCTTGCTCCACATTACGCTAAACTAGAGCACAGCCTCCAGGTCCGGTCAAGTTCTACATCTCAAGTCCCTGCTCCATGCAAGACCTGCCCTCATTACGTTCATACCTCGTCTGTGATACACTTACCACTCAACTGCTATGTGTCCCTATGTCAGCTCTAGTCCACATGCAGCTGTGAACACGCTATAAGGGCGACACTGAGGCGCGAGTGTAATGATTCCTTGCTCTACACTACGCTAACTAGAGTGCAGATTGTAACTCTAGGGCCGGAGATACCATACAGCCAATCACAGTGCTCGGTAGAGATGGGCCCGTCTGCGGAGCTCATTACTTGCTCAGATTGAGCGGTCGTTTGTAGAACTACCACTCATGACTATAGATCCATGCAAAATACATGTTATTATATGAGGGAGTGAGAATGAAGGTGAATTAATTCACTATTGCTCAGTTTTGCAGAAGAATATATTTTGCGTATGAATTCATAAGAAACTAAAATCATTTTTAACCATATAACTTATTATCTTCTTAACGAAGGCAGCCCTGACTCATCTCAGTTCATATTTAAACGTAGGACATGAGCAATTAAACCAATATACAATAACCTCAGTTTATTCACGTTAACCCGATTAGTGAAGGTTATCACGTTGTAATGGTTCAGCAAAGTACAACTTGCCTGAATTCCGTCTTTTATTCATGACGTTAGCTTGTTTGTTGGCCTTCCTTAGTCGAACGAGAATTTACTGCCATTCTTTAATAATAAAGTCGTGGAGTGTGTGTGTACATTAATTTGACTTCAACCAGGAATGTCAGCAAGATTTCCAAGCGCCTACGCAAGTGTCTTCTGGGCGCCATATTCTCGACTCTGCTTTAGGTGGCAGTCTGGGTGGACGTAATTTGTGCGTTCGAGGCCTGCAAGCACGGAAGCTATAAGGGCGACACAGCTCGCGCATCGCGCCTTATCCTAGCCTCTTGAGGCAAGTCAATGATCTGGTGTGCTGTCTTCTCTCTCGTCTCTATGAGACATTCAGTGCCCACCTTATTAGGTATCTTATGTTCTAATATTATAGATAAATGTGTATTAAACCCGAATAAACTTTTTTTTTTTTTATAAAGATTCTGGACCCAGATTTTTGTACCTGAAAATCTCCACAAAAATCCCTGATTTTGCAATTTTCGGTCGCTAGAAAATATGCTTTCATGAGTAGTGGAAAATCTGAAATCAGTACACAGGTGCAACGCTCTTTGAATACTGTTTGTAAAACGACGTAACTCACGCGCGTTTGAAAGTGTTCGAATAATCTTTTAACGGTCGAATCTCTGCACGACTGGACAGGCAGCCAACTTAACAATATGAATTAATAAGCTTTCCTTGTGTGCTGGTAGTGGTAAAGATAAATAATAAAATTAATGCAATTTTAAAAATCCTCAGATCTCGTGCACATGCAGTGGGACCTGAAAAATTTGCATTTTCTTTTGGACACAATCTGGAATTTAAACAATTCTTAGCTCGTGTCAATGTCACAATGGGTTCTTGATATATTTGACACTTCCTGGAGAGAGCTGAGCCAATAATATAGAAGCAATTAAACAAGGGTACAATCACGTGGTATGACAGTGTCAGCGAGCAGCCAATGAACAGCTGCTAATGTTTGAGTACACATATGTTCTTGGAGGCTAGCCTACATGCCAGAGAATCCGCGAATATTTCGTGTCTTTACCCCTTACACCCCCTATCCTTACATGTCAATTATCTTAACTATAGCCAATACTGAAGTGTAACTAAGCCAGGCCGACACTCCCCCCTCGCTAGCCGCTCAGCCAAGGGACAGGATCAGATACAGTAGCGTGTGTTCGACTAGGCAAATATTTATAAACCTCCCTCAAACATCATTTAAAAGAAATGTGTGTCCCTCGTATTTGAGCGGCGGCAGAGAAGGACCGGTGTAGGCAGAGGACAGCCCCCCGCGCTCTCAAACACACCTCAGCAAACATACTGTTAGCGCCGGCAGTGCAGTAGGATGCCAGAACACACAACATTGTAGAAACCTAACTACCACGCGACATGGCAGCAAGTCAGCTGCACTACAAAGTACAGCAATAATGTCCGCACTTTAACCAGAACCAGTGTTTTTGTGAAACAATTTAGCATCAACTTGTTTCAATCCCTTACATACAAATTTGCATATCTACTTCTTGGTTGCTGGAAAGTGTATTTGTACAGATGTCACTCAAATGACTGTACAGTTCAGAACACGATTGCTGCAACACCACACGTCTGTGATTGGCAGGTAGAACTCCGGAGACGCTGAGAAATAAACATATCCTATCACTGACCTTGAAGCACAGCTGCAGATGTGCACATAATGAATTGACATAAGTTGCTGAACCAAAAATCACTGTCTCTAACAGTAAAGTATGTTTTGGGAGGCGTGTCTTTTAGCTAAACTAATTATTAACGAAACCATTTGAGTACCATCATTATCACGTGAATTTGTTAACCTAGAATCACCTGACCTCAAACTAAGTAGCCTAACAACACCTGACAAAAAGTATTTGGCTTAAAAATAGTTGACATACACTCTCTAAAAAATAGTTTGTAAATTTACCAGACGTGCGTATAGGAACGCTAAGAAAGTAGATATGGTAGAATAGTTTCACAGACATCCATGGTAGCACTTATAAACCTAATTATAAAACAGTCAAATGTATACTGAAGTTACCAGACTTGTATTGTAACTGTTGTAAAAGTTTGCAAATTTACAAGACGGAAGTATGGCAACTGTCCCATACTGCGTCTGGGATAATAACTACCTAAACATTTGAGGAAGTTTTTTTTTTGCAGTGT
This sequence comes from Medauroidea extradentata, assembly GCA_003012365.1. Classification (NCBI taxonomy): domain Eukaryota; kingdom Metazoa; phylum Arthropoda; class Insecta; order Phasmatodea; family Phasmatidae; genus Medauroidea; species Medauroidea extradentata. Next base: position 3,263 of record PNEQ01025601.1, read on the forward strand.
ATGTAATAGATACCCAGCCAAAAAATATTTAGCCGAAATTCACTGAGCTAAAAATATTTGACATATTTATCTGCCATAAAAAATTTTTTACAATAAAGTCCACATTCTTCAATACGCAATATTAAATCGGCACTGAATATCAGTTTTTGGCCAAATATTTTTGCGGAAATGTTTTTTCTTTTCATTTAAACGAGTATTTACAGCGACATCACTGATTAGGTTTTGGTCATGTATTTTATACGTATTTGCCAAATGAATGGGCCAATCATAGCTTTATCACTACATCACATAACGTCTGTGGTTCCCAGGAAAAATTCAAACTAGCTAACGACATGTATCTTTAATAAAAACTGTGTCGGGTTTATCGACTCGTTGACAATGACGTCATCACTAGAGACTGGAAAAATTCTCAGGTTCACTGACCTAGATGCTAGCCTCCATATATATGTATATATGTATATATATATATATGTGTGTGTGTGTGTGTGTGTGTGTGTGTACTCCAGCATGCCGCAGCTGTTCATTGGCTGTTCTCTGACGTAGTAATACCTCGCTTATTTACAGTACTGGAACGCTTCTCTCTGGGAGGTGTCAGTCAAAAGCCAATTACAAACTGATACAAACGTACATACGTGTTGGAACTTTAGCTTGTGCCCAAAAGAAAATGTAAATTTTTACGACACTTGTCATTATAGACGGTTACACAGAACTTTCATACGAGCAGGAATTAGGAAGGGAATCGGCCATGGCCAATATTAAGTATTCATCCCATCGTTCACCTGGAGCGATTGTGGAAAACCATTAATAAGCGATATCAGTGGCCTGAGATCGGGATCGAACCCGGGTCCTCCCGAATATATAAAAGTCTAACGTGTTAGAGTGGCGTGACCTCGCTCGGCAAGATGGGCAACTTTCCTGTCCTAGAATTGGCCAAGACCCTTCAGATTTGTAATAAAATAAACCTACATTTATTTATATATTTTAGTGATAATTGTATGTGTCTAGCCACAGGATTCAGTGGCAAGCGTGTATGTGTTGCAAGGCAAGAATATGCTTGGCGATGACTGCATACAGCTTGCCATTGTTTTTCTAACAAATGAGGCTGCTCGCAGATAATTAGGGGCGGTGGTTTTCTAGAAAATACTTTGGCACCACTTTGTTTCAATGTCTTACGTGCAGCTCTGCTCCATAGTTACTTGAATTGTGCCCAGCCTTTGTGTAGAAGTGTCGCTCAATTAACTGAGCCAATCAGAGCAAGGTTACTGCGACACTATGTCTGTGATTAGCGGGTAGAACCACGTGACACTGACAGTTAAAAACATCCCAACACAGACTATGAAGCACAGCTGCAGATGTACGGAGGGACCTTACACCGCGGGTTGAATATTTCATTTAAAAATTATCACAACATTGTAATTGATGTTACTAAAAAAATTATTATTAAAGAACTTTAAATTATACAAAAGCCGTCGGCATTACTTTTACATATACATTGCCTGATGATATATGACTAATTGTGTCATCAATATTGAGCAGGTGTTATGGATTTATTAGTTTATGGGAAGATAATAAGTTATATTTTACTCGAAAGCGCTAACGATACATTTTAAACATCTATTTGTAAACAACCAAATAAAAACAGTAATTTCTGTTCAGCTGGAACGCATGCTTCTCTGTAGTCTACCCTGTTCTTGTATGTGAGTGGCAGGTAAAATGTTGCGTCTGTGTACGCAGAAAAAATTAACGTATTATTTATATTTTGAAAAATTCTTAAGGTGAAAAAATTGCAACGCAGCATAGAAAAATATTAAATACAAATACTTAGTGATTCTAAACTAATTCAATTAAAAACTTTCCTCTAAGAACTATTTTATTTTGTCACAATTTTTTCATCATAAAGCTTGTAATAAGTTTGGGGTTATGGGTGTACACAATTCTTTATGATTTGTTTATAAAAATCTGTAAAGTGATGACTATTGAACCCACAAAGTTGAGTTCATATGTCCTGTTGTCTTTGCGACTTGCATAAGCTTCGTTTTACAGGTTTTTATACGTAATAAACAATGGTGCGACGTCCAGAAACCCATACATTCTTACTATAAAGTCCAAAACAAAATTCGCAGATCTCATGAAGAGTATATAAAAATTTTCCAAATTAATTCATTCACAAAGTTGACTACTATCATGTATCGGTAGGATAATGCTTTGTTACGATTATATTGTGAACTTACTTTTTTTTTTGCCCCAGCGGAATATAGTTGTGGCGAAGGGAAAGTTGTAGTGTGTGACGGCGTGTTCTAGAGGTAAGATGGCTGCTGCAGGGTGGCAGGGGTGGCTGGTAGGGGGTGGGGGTGGGGCGGCACCTGCCTCAAGAGGCTGTAAAACGCAAGGCATGTACCTCGAGCCTGGACAGCGGTGTCTGGAGTGTTGTTATCTGAAGAGGGCGGTGTCTTCTGTGGCGCCTTCCAAGTCCTTCCACCACACAGCCATGTGCTTCTCTGCAGACAGTGTTGCCATAACTACCGCCTGCTTGTCTCCACACGGGACACGCACGCTGCGTCTACAACACCTTCTTTCGTTTACAAAGTTTGGGAAGTAAAGGTGGACATATTCGAATGTTACAAAACAACACTGCGTGCGGCAAAGTTGGAAACTAGATACTTGTTTGTATTTCGTTGTTGTTTTGTTTGCTATTTACGTCTATGCGTCGAATATAATCCTCTATTATTTATCCTAAAACAAATATTTTGCTGTGTTGTATGTCCCTACAGTAAAAAATTATACATTCAAAATAGTATTTGGTTTCAGGGTTACATATTTACAAGGTACACATTTATTTTTAAAGAATATGAAATATTACTTACGTACAAAACAACACTATGGGCATTTAAATAACGTCATTTCTGTTTTTAATGGGTACGTATTTGTTTTCCGGCAGAAACACGGGACACAAAACGTAAGTATACCACAACTGCAAATTATTTGGGAATTAAGTGCACTTCTTTCTCCACCTCAGTAAATTTTACCCTAACTCCTCAAATATTTAGTTACCTAATACTGATCACATGACCTATGTAGGTACCTAAATGGTGGTTTAGGCTCAACGCCAGTACTTTGGTTTCAATGCATCATATGCACAGCTGCAGCTCTGCTACGTCGTCTGTGATTGGGTGATTTTACTCTAACATGCCTTGGTAAATTACAGGCGTACGAGGCCACAATAATCTTACTCTGATTGGTGCAGCCAAATGGGAGATGTGTCTGAACAAACACACGCTGCCAATAACCATGAAGCAAGGTTGCCGATGTGCTCGCGAGACACTGAAACAATGGGGCAAAAATATTTTCGCGACAAAATCGTGGCCCTACTGATGGAACCTGAAAAATTCGCTTTTTATTTAGGCACAAACAAGAAATCAAACAAACGCGAGTTCATGTCGCTTCCACAACTTCACTTTGTCTCATTCGTACCACTGTTTCTTTCTCGAAAATATTTTTGCTGCACTTTATTCTCATGCCTTAGGCGTGCATCTGCAGCTATGCTTCGTGTTTATTGGCAGAAATCATTTATGCAGAGTCGTCGCTGATTTGACTCAGCCAATCAGAACAATGTTACTGTGACACCACACGGCTGTTATCAGCTGAGAGATAAAATCATCCTATCACTGACCTTGAAGCACAGCTGCAGGTGTGCTACTAAGACACTGAAATAAGTTATTGAAAAATTCTGACAGCTGGTAAATTTTATTTCAGAAGCGAAATACCACAGGCTTATTTCATGAGCGTGAGTCTATTTACTTACTTGCTGGAAGAACGAATGAAGGTGAAACCAAATATCGTAGAGTGACTAGATAGGAAATTCATAGGAAAATCGTGAGATATGCATGGAGATAACAGTCTATGGAGTGGCATCTGCCGTACATTTCAATGGTAATCGTGTGAAGCCGATCATTTTCGAACTGCGCATGCGCAGGACGTTATTTTTCATGAGTCGCCATATTTTGGGTGGCAAAACAATAGCAGAAATCAATGTAATTACATGTTTTTTACAAAAATTTGCGCAAATTCTCCTTTTGAATCGTACACAACAGTTTACAATTGCTTCAGAATTAGCTCTCGCTGTGTGTATGCACTTTATAAACTTGATGAATTTAAATAAAAGTTTCTTACCTGTACAAAGATAATCCTCCGCATCGATCGAATCTGTTTGTAAGGTCAAGAGCTGCACAAACTTTCACCATAATGTGTAGTTTACAAAAAACTAAAACATTTTCATTCAGCTCAATGCTATGTTTACATGTTTTTGCCACCACTAGCTCTATCCTTGTCTTTAAACGTCGTCTGTTGGCCGGCTTCAAATTTGCTCAAAGCTTCCACTCCATAGACTAATACCGCCATGGAGATATGTTATTTGATTCCAGTTACCACCGATAGGAACGCTTTTCTTTCTGCAGTAACACATTGCTCTTTGGGTAGTTATTGTTTTACACGTAGATAGTTACAAACTGCAACTGTAATTGTGATTTAAGAATTTAGGCATACCCTTTCAGAGGTTAATTTTATAAATTAAGCTTCAGAAGTTTACTACTTTGGGGAAGTTTCTTTCTTCCTTATTGGAACTTTAAACTAAAATCCGTTGTAAATATTAGATTGTAAGATTAATTTATTTTTACTTCCGAAATAAACGCATTTATTTAATGAGTAATAGTAATGATTATACATTATTTGTTTTGGTTTTTTAATGTGCAGCAACAATTACCCTAGAGTTTCTAGCTCCCACTATTAGTAACAAAGTCAAATAAGTGACACCTCTGCTCAGAATAGACTCTTTTATGTTTGCAATACCAAAATCAGAGACAATATATACGGGACCAAAATGAATTTCAGGCGTCCATCTAGAGAGGAAGACTTCTTTTATTCGTAATAGTTTAGTTTCAGAACGTGTATGAAAAATAATTAAAATACTGTAAGTTGCATTCTAGAGGGTTGATTTCGGGTTTTGAATACTTTTCGTTACAAAAATATTATTATTCAATCGTATTGCATTTGTGCCACATATTAATAACTAATGTCAACGAAATTATGTACCGAGAGTTTGTCAGGAAGAACTGGCATTAATTAGTCATTACTGGTAAGGTATGTTATTAAGACCTGGACGCAAGGTTATCTTGTTTTGAATCTATTACGTAGACACGTTTCAACACTTCAATTAAAAACAACCGTATTATTTACTGAGTGAAAGGACAAGTTAGTGAGAAATGGCTCGGAACAGGGAAGTTCAATTTGCATGGACAAGGGAAAAAAATCTCCATCAAAATGTTTAATGAAGCGTATCTTACCTCCAAATTGTTTCCCACTCACCCTGGTGGAAATATTTCACAGTTTTATAAATCACCCGCCCTTAATGTGCTAGTGTCGCCGAGGTATTTTTAATCTGCATTTATATAAAAACGAGAGAAATGGTTTCCAGCCAGTACTTAAATAAAATACCCCAAATAAATTGTTCGAGCTAAACAGGGCAGAAAATAATTTCGTTGGCTCATTTAATGGCGAAGACTTCCTTCAAACACACGAAGGCCTTCAACTCAGCAGTGTTTATTATTCGATAACATTTCGTCGTTTTAGATCGATAAATATCGCGGATTAATTTTCTTCAGTGCGAACACTTCGCATATCGACGCACTGTAATGTTTTGTTGCCTTTGCATATAAAGTTGGAACCGATTTATTGTAACAATATAAATTTATTATTTATATTTACGGATTACATCATTTACACAAATACTTTTTATAAAATGGAAATCATCACACTCACATAAGCAAAGCTTGTGTGTCAGTGCTACTAGACAATTTTTTTCTATTACTAAGGTAATTTATGTAAGAAAATTTTCCATAGTATTAAATTAATTTTAAAAAATTTAAATGCTGCAAAAATTACAAATTTTTAAATTTAAAACTTTTAAAATAAATTATTGATGAATACAGATATCATTCATCAATTTAAAATACATGTAGAATGTAAAATAACTAACTGCAGTATACTACTACTTAAAAATTAAAGACTACACATCATCAGTTAAGTTATTTAACCATCGATATATACCTATGGTTTAGATATTTATTTTTATATATTCAGGAAGAATTTGTACAATTTTTGTGAACCAGGGGAACGAGTAAATGTTTATTTTCCTTATGTAGAGTAGGATATGTAGCTAATAGATAAATACGGAACTGACAATATTTTATTGAAGAAACTGACTAATATGGTTCTAAGATACAATTTTCTGATATTGAATGCTCTAAAAAGACTAAAAAGTTCCTTTGACGAACGGTTAAAAGTCTTTTTAAATACAGCTCGTAAAATAACTATTTGTATCAATATTAGTGGCTTGATAGCATAATTTGGCACATTGGAAATCTTTCTTAAAGTGCTAAAATGCTTTCATTGTTGTTAGGCCTATTATTAAATTATTTTATTAATTTGCCTTATCACAGGAATGATTTGTGAGACTTTATGAAAGTTTATTTTGTAAAATGGTGTTGTTATTTGTTATGAATAGCTTTGTTAACGTCCATTTAGTTAATACAACCTAAATAGTTTTGGATTTTTTTTTCTGTATAATAGAATGCGTCTGATATTGCATAGTTTTGGATGACATTCAGCGGGCCATCCAACAATTATAACACATAAAATATTGCACGAAAATCAGATAATCTATTTCCAATTCTCTGGCTATGTGCATAGGCAGTGCTTATGATGGAGCTTACACAAAGTAAATTTCTGGACTTGCATGGCAAGGAAAGCAAATGAATGAATTAGCATACCTACAAATTTGGCGAGGTAGCGTGTGCCAGGAAACTGATATTTTGACGACAGAAGCTGACACTTACAAATTCCAAAATGAGAGTATACTGAACAAAGACGGGTATGTGTAAGTTACTTCCATATTAGGACTGCTGCCGTATACAAGGGGATTCCCAGCAAGGAGAACGTATCTTTAGTCATTTATAGGGTTCAAGTTTCCATCTATATTGCGGAGCTATCTGTCAAGAGAGGCAGCACGTAGGATTTCAGTATGATCTCTCGGTGAAAAATTATCGATTTATATAGATCAGTTGAACATTTGGTCACTTGAACATTCCGTCAGTAGAACACTAGTTCAGTTGAACATTCGGTACACCGTGCCACCGTGTGGCAGTTACGTAGGACACATATGGCGTTTTCGTCCTGAGTAAGTTACTTATTGGGAAATGGCAGAATTTTTTTGTTATTGGCTGCCTAGACGACTTAAATAATATTCTCTGCCCTCTTTTATTGCAATTGGTCCCTAAAGGAAGTGGGTAGCCTATATCTTGTATGGCATTGGCCAAAGGAAACATCCAATAAGAAAATTCGGTCACTTGAGCATTCGGTCAGTTTATACCGACCCTTCTAGAATATTCCGACCCAATAATAAACCTGCATGAACACACTCACAGACTGCCGCGCTACCTTGTCATATGTACAACTTTCCACTCACTGTAGCAGCAACCAATGTACAATTATCTGAGGACATAGTGTATACAGTACTGTGCAGTCCAGCCGGCTGGTCGTTGATCTCTGAATCTGATAAATCTCCGGGATTCTAACGATAACTTACTACGCAGATTATAACAGGTTTTTTTATAATACAGTTTTCGCGAAGTGTCAAGCGAAAGTCAAAATTTAATGTTTTTTGTGAAGTAAGCGTACAGAACAAATAATCAAACAAATTCCGGGGCAGTTTTTTTAACAATTGTGTCTTTATTAAATTTAAGCTTTCCTAACCAAAATATTTCTAAAAGCAAGAAGCAGCTGTTAGTTAAACAATTGTCCAAAACTTGCTAATTTTTCTAAAAAAAATTTGGCGTCATGCTAAACACTTAATTTTGTAATTTTATGGATTAAGTGAATTAGCCTATGTCTTGGCATGTTTTGTCTCTGAACTCACTTTTGTTGGTGAGTAAATTTCAATATTCATTCTTCAGTGAAACAGGGAAACGGTAATTTTGATGCCATTTAGTGAAAAAGTGTGGGCTCAAAAGTTCTTTATCTAAGGGCAATACAGCTACAGATTTAAAATACATTCGTCATACATATAAAATATCGTCCTTTTTAAAATAGCAAAATACGTTAATAGAATATATAAGTTGTCTCCTGGTTCATGGACAGGGCTGCAGCGTGCCACACGTATTATTTTTTTTACGCTAAACCGCTTACCTTATTAAAACTGCGTTGATCTACGAAAAGAACACACTTGAAACTACGCGTCCTCGGTTATAACAGTCAGCGCGCTTGCTTGTTAGAAACATGTATATCAGGCCTCGCAAAATGGCTAAAAACTACATTTTTTACTGTTGCTTAAGAGACTGTAGCACATCTTTTGTTAATAATTTAAATTTTCGTTTAATAAATGAAGTATATGACGAATAACAAGCAATATTTCTTTATAGAAACATTACATTTTACTGTTAGGTGAACGTTATTGGATGAAATCGGTGCTGGGAGTTATTTAGGATTTACTATTAGGCGAGAGAGAATTTTGTCTTAAAATTTTAATTATTTTTTTTATTTCATAGTTACGCTTTAATTTTTCAAGTACAACGCACGTAATAAAAGGCAAAGTTACTTTACGAAGTTCCAATTGAAATGTTTTCAATGAAATCTTGCCAATAAGTTTAACAGGAAGAAATTACGAAACATTTGTCGTAATAAGTGACACAGGCCGTTAACTCGGAAAATACGACCTGAATGAATGAGTGTAAAGCGAGAGGCGTGCGTTTACCTGTACTTCATACACAATTCAAAAATAAAGCTGAAGGGGCACCGCTTCAAGTCCCATAGGTAAAGTCACGTTGTTTGTGGTGAAAATGTTTTTGCATCATTTTGCTTCAATGCCTTATGTTCGCATCTGCAGCTTTGCTTCATGGTCAGTTTTTGGATGTTATACTGGCCAACCACAGACGTACGGTTTCACAATAACTAGAGATTATGGTTTATGCGGGAAAACTTGACTGTTTGCTGGATTTCAACGCATGTTCAACTTACCAGAAGATTACTGGCTTTAGCTTGTAAGTGCAGCTGCTATCCTATTCGACTGAGCCAATAAGAATCCTGATATTGTGATACTTGATGCACGTTATTGGTTGGCATACAACTACAATGTGAGAAAACAGTACAGCGTTTTAGAGGGTATGTTGACACAAAACATTTTCGCGATATACCATCATCTCTAACAATAACCTTCTTCTGATTGATGCAGTCAAATGAGGGACGTGTCTCTGGCAAGCTTAGTTCCCGGAGCTCGTTTACAACTTCGATATGGCGTGCTAGGTGGCTTTGGAGATAACTTTGGCTAGGAGTAACAGTTTTCTAAGACATTGTGAAAAAATGTTTTTGTCCACTTAGATTCCCATTTTAAACCACTGTATACGCTCTAATAACAACGAAGTAGAGCTACCGATGAACACGTATGGCTAGAGACATGCAAAATTCGCGTTATCATTTGGTAGCAGGCTGAACTTCACTTTCCTATACATAACAGAGCATAATCTGCAATTCAATTGGCCACGAACTTTTATGTGTTGTCATTTACGCGTGTTATGTCTTTGCAGATATTGGCCTCTGCACCGTGTAAACATTCTCCGCGGCAGGTCACGACAATATCGGCCAGCGGGAGGCGTCGACCGAGCGAGCCTATAGTCGCTTGGAGTCTAGTCAACTGTCAGAAAATAACGTGAATTTTGCATGTCTCTACGTATAGCACTAAAACAAAATTATTAAAAAAAAAATTCACATCAAACTTGTTGCTTTACAGAAAAAAAACACCAGAAGGAAACCTTTGCACGCCAGTTAGACACGCTGAGAATTGAGGCGATATGCCCCCGTCGAGCGTGGCACTTGGCTCTTATCGCTCCACTGTTCGCACGCGTCGTCAGAAGTGGAAATTTGAAACCGGTGAAGACTCCACTTAGGACAATTTTAGTTAGCAAGCGCCGACGAGATCTATAAGCGGGGTTGGCGATCTGTGTACCGTGTTATCTATGGCAGCGGCGCGAGCGCCGGCTGGCGGCAGCAGCAGGAACCACTCCCCCTCCCAACCCTGGCGGTGGGAAAATGAACTGCGGCAGCGTCCGCGCGCCTTTACAAATGGCCGCGCCGTCTCATCACACACTCCACTGATCACGGATTAAACGGACACCCCATCCTCATCCTCTACTTTACTCCCCCCCTCCTTCCTTCACCATAACCCCTCCACGCTTTAATTCTCGCTCGTTCCCTGTCTCTCTCGCTGCGAGAGGTTGTAAAAACATCCGGGAGCGAACCGCGGCTCCGACAGAGTACACCAATCGTCACAAGTCCTACGACGGTGTTTAATGACTATCGAAACACAACACGTTTTCCTGCCTTACAGCTCTATATACCACGGAGTTTAAATAAGGGAATAACTGTTAAAATAAATTCCATTTTTTAAAGAAATTGGTATGAAAACAATATAATTATCATTTAATTATTGCAAAAAGTTTTTCAAAGTAATAATTTTTTTGTATAATGTATGAATTATTGCATTACATTGTTAGTGCATTAAAAGTGATTGTGTGTGAGAGGGAGAGAGAGAGAGAGAGAGAGAGAGAGAGAGAGAGAGAGAGAGAGAGTCAGAGATTTTGGTCAGCGCTTAACATCGTGGTCTTTAGCGCTGGTGAGGGCTGACATGAGGTGGGTACGGAGCAACGCCGGAATGAAGGGGCGGGGGAAGAGGGAGATCCCCGAGAAAACCCGCCGACCAGCGGCATTATCCGGTACAATTCCCACATGCGAAAATCCAGGGTCCGATCCCGCCGGGAATCGAACCCGCATCTCCTTGGTGGGAGGCGAATGGTCTGAACACTCGGCCACCGCGGCCCCATCGCGCATTAAAAAATTTGTAATGTCTCTGAAACAGCATGAATAGAATTAGTATTTTTCGTTTGAAAGAATACTATGATTAGTAGAAATAGGAAACTTCGCTAAAATATTTTTGCATCACTTTGTTTTAGTGCCTTACGTGCGCACTTGCATCTCTGCTATGTGGTCAGTGATTGGATGCCGTAGCACCCAGCATGTGGAGGTTAAATCCGCAAATCACAGACGTGTTGTGTCACAGTTATCCATGTACTGATTGGCGCAGTCAAATGAATAACGACTCTGCATAAAACACTCTGTTAATAGCCATGCAGTTGAGCTGTAGGTTCTCACATACGACACAAAAACAAATTGGGGCAAAAATCTTTTCACCAAAAATTCCTGTTCCTAATGATTAGAAGTAATAATTGATTCAGTGGCTAAAAGCTAAGATGGTGCATCCGTTAATTTTGAGAGCAGTAACTAATGGGCGAAGTTATTACGAAGGTGTTGTACATAAATCAAATACAAAAACAAATTGATACAACTAGCAATATTATAAAATATTTATTTAAACTTTGTCAGCAAATATTTTGCCAAAATTCGGATTAACCAATAACTACGGACAGGACAATTCCACTAATTCAATTACTTACAAGCTAGATTCTATTGTCCTATGCATACTCAAGTCCCGACCATTTGTCCACCAGCTGCTACTCAATGGAACAGCAGGCAATGAACGAATAAACGGGGCTTGAGTATGCATAGGATATTTGATTCTAGCCTGCAGGTAATTGAATTGGCGAAATTTTCCTGTCACTAACTATAACTAGAGACACTGGCAAATCGCGGGAAAAGTTGATAGTTTGCTAGGCTCCAACATGCTGTTTATAACACTGAAGGTTTTGCACCTATATTGGCTATCGTTTGTATGAAGCACTGTGTCCCTCTTCAACAGACCCAATTAGAACTGTACAGTTTTAACACAGAACGTGTGTGATTTGCCAGAAAACTGTTCACGCGTGTCACGACTGAGGTACTACAGTTTATTGGAGACTTTGTTCAATATTTTCGCGATTTTCCAGTGTCTCTAACTATAACTTCGCCAGAGATATGTTGCAGGAATAAACCAGACTGGGAAAATACCCGAAAATCTTGTGTGTTCGTTTAAGGAACTGCTATCTTTAGTAACACTAACTCCAGAGGTACCTCATTGGACGTTGAACGTACAACTGGCCACTCACTGAAGCAGCAGTTATTGGTCAGGTTTAGCTAAGTACAGTACTTTGGAGTACAACCGGTAGTTCTTTGAACAAGCGGTATATATTCACGGGTCCTATTTGTCCACGAAGTTGGCAACTGATGACTAGGGACCCTGATTTTTCGCGAAAATAATTTTGCCCCACTTTATTTCAGCGCCTTGCGTACACGTCTGCAATTCTACTTCATGATTATTGGCAGCGTGTCTACATGAAGAGCCGTATATCATTTGTCTCAGCCAACTACAATAAAGTATCTGCAACACGTCACGGCTGTTATTTGCCGGTAGAATCCCAAGGCTCGAGAGAGTTAAAATATCCAATCGCTGACCACGAAGTAGAACTGCAGATGTGCTCGTAAGTTACTGAAACAAAGTGGGACGAAAATATTTTCGCAAAATACCAGGGTCTCTACTGACGACCTTATTTAAAGTATTTAACTTTGACAAATCTAATGATTTTAATTTACGGTTTTCATTAAAATTATAAGTTAGAATTTCTCCCTCTTGAAGTCATCTAATTGCTGAAAACAATTTGAGCCGAAGTGAAATGAGTTGAAACTTATCACGAAATGTTTTCGGCGAAAGTAGTTTCCGTACGTGATAGCCTTAGAGAGAAAAAGAAAAATGGAAATTCCCGAAGTAACTTTCTATCTGACCGCACTTTCCTGCACGGTACCCTTAAACCGTACACGACTCACTTTAACCGCAACCATATCCTGATTAGAAAACCGTGAGTAGGCGAGGTACAGAGAACTACGCGATTTCATCAGGCAACATCATAGAGTTACTTTTTTATGAAAAGATTTGAACGCATGAAACAGTTCTATAAACTATGTACAAGCCGGCGGGTTTTATTTAAGAGATAGTGGACGCAATCTTTCTGTACGTTTGAGTCACGGAAACAAGGAAGGCGATAAGTCGAATATAACACGTCAGTCAAACACGTCATCGCCTCTAGGCGCGGAGATCTAAACTAGCGTGCAGTGTTTACGTAGAAACAGTTTTTCAATGGAACTTCATACGACGACCATATTATTTTATTTGTACAGGTAAAGTCAACTGCAGTTTTCTATGATTTAGTTCTCTGATTAAGGTTGATATTTCATAACTACAACAACGTGAAAAAGTCATTTTTAGAACTCTTGAGAAGCTTGGAAAACGTGTTTTTAATTAGCGAATGACATTTCTAAACTCAGTTTGAAGAGTGTCTTATTTTCGTAGATCAACGTATTGGAAACATTTTCAATAGTTACACAAGAAAAATACTTTCCGTCCCTGTTTTTACTGTTTATGCGAGATTAAGTTTTAAAATCCATAAAGGGAGCAGAATCATTGCACGGTAATTCTTGAATCTTAATCTATAATTCTTTTGAAATGAGTCTGCATGACAGATTAATGAAAGATTCCGTCATTATTTATACCCAGAAGATTACCAAGAATATTTCCTATGCTTTGCCGAAGAGAAAATTTTGATAATATAATCTGAATAAACGTTATTGCTGAAAAACTAAAAATACGATAAAATTGTATAACACTCCTCCTTAAGGCTTGGCATCAGTCGCCATATTGAATTGTTTTATTTTTCGCTCTTATGAAATTCTGAGAAGAAAAATGTGCAATTTGTAACTGTAATATCAGTTATATTTACCTTGCGCTACAATAAAATCATCGCAGTTGAACTTTTGTCGTATATTCAAGCCGTAATTAGTCGAGATATTTTTTTGTCCTTAATTTGCTCGTCTGATTATGACTTAAATAAACGTTACAAGTTCGATTGCGAACCTTTTATAGTAGCATAACGTACGTAGAATTGATATTATAGTAACATATTTCACATTTTCCTTCTCAGAATTTCATAAGAGCGAAAAATAAAATAATTCAGTATGGCGACTGACGCCGAGCCTTAAGGCCATGCCCGGTAGTTTTTTTCACGTTGGTGCAAAAAACTCAAAAAGTTTTCAACCAAATGGGTTGAAAAAAAATGAGAGCGTGTGAAGTCATACTATGCACAATTATATGTAGGCTT
>PNEQ01025601.1:17548-46141 GCA_003012365.1 Medauroidea extradentata
CATTTTCATGCTAAAATATGTGATAATTTGGGTGCAAGAATCTAAAAATCCATTGTGTTCATTGCAACGGAAAAATTCAGATAGAAACTTTGATGTATTAGTGACAAAACAATGTAGCGATTTTGTGATAGAGATATTAGTTCATTTTGGAAAAATTATTTTCGAAATCACTGCAAAACTACCAGGCATGGCCTTAAGGGTTCGCTATCGCTATGCCAGATACGAGGGCGTGGTCGCGGGAAGTAATGTCCTCGTGGCTTAACACTGGAGGTATGACTGTGTTGTTGTACAGTCGCCGGGAGAGTGGACGACGATAGAGACACGTCGTGGCCAGCATGACGTCGCGCTAAGCCAGGAATGTTCGGGGCGTGACCGTTACGCCAGAAGAGTCGAGCTACAAGACACCGCCGCTAACGACCTGCCCTATCTTCGCGCACCGCGTAATGAGGCAATCTCCCCCCTCCCTCCCCCACTCTTACCTTACATCGGGGATGTTCACGACGTCCTGCTGCAGTTTTAATCACGGCGACTGCCCGCGCCGCCGTCTTTTCTTCTCTTTCAATTCCTCCTCCCCCCCCCCCTCCACATCTCCATGGCCCGATGTTACGCCACGGTTTCCCCGGCTCGCCTTTTCGGGAAAAGGTAAAACCACTTCCCCTCCCTCTCCCCTCCTCCTGGGTCATTCCTTTTGTGATCTCGACATTTCAATTTACTCACTTGGAATCCATTACCGAAATACAGGGCCCGGCGCAGGAAGAAAGTGGTCAAAAGGAGTTGAAGGAGGGGAGGGGGGGAGTAAAAAGTAAGTCGCGACGAAGACGAAGGCAGTCGCCTAGCAACTACAGTATCGTCGGCCACCTGGGTTCCCGGGAGACGTCTCTCCCTTCAGGTGCGTGGAGTCCCGAGTTCGACGCCACTCGGCTACTCTTATGTAGAGGCCGTGCTGTCGCGAGCCCAAGCTTCCATGACTCGCTAGGTGTTTGTAAAGATCAAATATACCCGGGAAAGGTTTATTATACTACATGAAACATATTTTCTTATCAGGAAGATTCCCCGAAACATTTGTGCACTACTTTGTTGGCAAAGAAACAAGTAGCTGCACATTTTCTTCACCAAAATCCAGGGGCTGTATAAGCAGGTGTTAAAATTCTCCAGTCAATTTATTCAACCCCCGGACAATCTAACCTAGTCTTTAAAAGGAATCATGAAATAATTTAAGTAATATAAACTAACGTTACCCAAACAACCAAATTTTCTATAATATCTCGAAGAAATTTACCGACATGTAGTAGTAAGCGAATATTCAACTATTGATTTTTCAGTTGTTTGATATATAAATAGATATTTGGGATTATTCACTGATTACCAGTGATTTTTAAGTACTTTGTTTGTTGAAACATATCATCTGTAAAATACAGGATCATCTGAAATCTTAATTAATGAATATTGACTAATAAGAAATTTCCCAATTATTTAATTTGCTGAAACGGTCAAAATACACTCGAAGTCGCAGTCAGTGCATGCTAACTTATTTTCAGTGGATTTTCATTGACTTGCCATCTTAAAATTGGCCCTTCAGTAATCAGGAAAGTATCACTGATAGTCACTAACTGATTAATATGTAGAATGTATATTGACAGACGTGTGGGTTCCAACTTGGCAGGGACAGAAAGTCAGACAGTTGTCCTTCCTTTCATAAGCACGCCGTTGTGCCTGGACAAGCTGACATACGAGAGTCCTGCAACGAGATGTGGGTGTCCTTAAAGCCGCCTAAATATCCTGTCAAAGGCAGTATTGTAGCTGGACGGGGATCTGCTTTCAGGCGCACTAAGTCCCGTGTCGAGGTAACAGGATGCCACCAGGGGATGGGATTGTGACCCTTGTATACAGAGGATTATAAAGCACGTGACACATGCCAGCCAGTCCATGTGTGAGGTTAGCGATAGGTTCAGAGTTTACAACACCCTCCTTTCAAGCAAGCATCCAGCTAGGATTGTTAAGGGCGCGGTCTACCGCAATTTTCATCACCAATTTTTTAAATTTTTATTTGTATCAGAAATTTTTTTCTTATTTTAGACACAAAATGTGACTAAATTTGGCTTTTATGAAATTTTTTTTTCTCTCATAGTTTTCGCGTAATGGCTTGTTAAAGTAATATTTTGCGTGTTTCCGTTTTAACGACTACACTAAAACCAACTGATATACCAAACTCAAAAAAATCACAGTGGATAAAGACATTACAGGCTACAATGACATGCTCATGAAATTAAAGAATAAAAATTACTTGAGTTTTAAAAAAATGCTGAGACTTAAAATAAAAATTGAAAAAATTATATATTTTTTTAAATACAAATAATTTTTATTCTTTAATTTTATGAGCATTTTATTGTAGTCTGCAATGTCTTTATCCACTGTGATTTTTTTGAGTTTGGTATATCAGTTGGTTTTAGTGTAGACGTTAAAACGGAAACATGCAAAATATGACTTTACAAACCATTACGCGAAAACTATGAGAGATACAGAAATTTCATAAGAGCCAATTTAGTCACATTTTGTGTCTAAAATAAGAAAAAAAATATCACGTACAAATAAAAAATTAAATAATGATGATGAAAATTGCAGTATACCGCGTCCTTAAGGCGGCGGCGCGAATTCATAAAAAATTTTTTTTTAACTAACTTGCAAAGTAATTCCAAGACAGCCGTCACTTTATGTGAAGTTCCGTGAAATGTGGAAACTTTGCCTGCAGGGGTAACATTTAACGACTCAACAGAAAATGATTTGGTGCCATTTGGTTAAGAAATTGCAACTTTATCTGGAGGGATCAAACTTAAGGGTTTAAATACTAAACATTACGTATTTTATACATTAAAGGGTCTCAAAACGTATATGTTGAGTCGGTCTATCTTATCCCTGCTGTCATAAAATCCACATTTGACAGTTCTAAATTTCGGTTAGAAATAAACCAATGGCTTTCTAAAATTGTCTTGTCCTACAACAAGTTAACTTTTAAGATCTCCTTTACATGGCATTTATTTCGTTTAGGGGGATCGTCCTTATTGCCACTCACCTTGTGTTCGTCGTTACTTCTTTCATCAATGCTGAATGTCTCAGTTATATTCCTTTCCACCGAGTAGTGTATTCAACTAGCGTATTTATCTCAGGGTTATGATTAGTGCAAGTAATTGTCACGTTTGTAAGTTGGTCACCTGGACTGGCTTATTTAGCGTACTATAGGCATAAAAGTGAAGAAGTGATAATATGGACGCAACACGAGCATCTAGCCTGGACATGTATGAGCCTGTAAACAATACACAACACCAGTAATTCAGACTCATCTTGAGGTGGCTCACCTATAATGTTAATCGTTTATAAACAAAATTTAAGGGGGAGTGTTAGACAGTTTTATTGTATTTTCAGGAGATAGAACATTTATTCAATTTGTACTGTCAAAATTTTCTCTTCTACAAAGCACAGGATATATTCCTTGTAAACTTCTTGCTGCAAATAATAATGAAATCTCTTATTTATCTGTCATGCATAATCATTGCAATAGAATGTTAGAATAATAACCGATAATTGTCTTGCAATGATTCTGCATGAAAGATTCCATTATTATTTACAGTTTACCAAGAATATATCCTTGCTTTGTCAAAGAGAAATATTTTGGTAATACAATTTGAGTAAATGTTATGGCTAAAAAATTGTCTAACATTCCCCATTAACTCTGCAAAATGTTCTTGTAGTACATGTAGTAGACCTACATTTTTTCCATAAATAGTGTCCAGGTCTTGTCTGTTATGTTGCACGTTAAAATGTATTTCGTAATACTTGCTCTAATTTATTTTCGGACAGTGACTGTGGAAGGGATAAGTCAATGTTGTTGCACACAACACTAGACTAAGAAGTCGTTGAGCGGAAAAATGTTTCCACAACTGTCGCGAGGGGTTTGGCTCGACTTGGGTTAAGACGATTCAGAGGTTTTAGCCATGCATGAGAGAGGAAGCTCGTAAACACGGCTCGACCAAGGTTTTTTATATATAGGAGGGGTAAGCCAGGAGAAAATTACCCCCGTGTCAGACAGCTGCATGCTTGGCTCGAGCATCCAACCTCGCAGCTGCTCATTTCCCTAATCGAATAATGGGCTTCTGTAAACCCTGGAACACTCACGTCCCGCCCGCCTGCGTGGGTTGCTGAAGGAGAAGGGAGGGAGGGGTCTAATGACGTCGAGGGCTCAGCCAATCAGAGCGCGTCTCACGTCTACCGGCGCGCTGTTGCGCCTTCCTGTGCGCGTCTGAAGGGATTCTTCCCGTACTACCAACCTACGTGTTACCTCACCAGATACCAAACAAGCAGACAGCGATATTGTCACCGTGGCAACGAATATCTGGTAAACACTTCTCCGTCATCCAAGTCGAAGTCGTCCAGGTATGAATGTAACGCGATGTCAGCGATCTGAATTGTACAGAACGTTCAAGGTCAAGTAAACACTTCCCAAACGCTCTTCCTTACATTCGCTAAGTTTAAGTAAAGAAGATATGATATCACTAGTAAATTTTCAATGGACCAAGTTTAATTATAATTACTATAAACATAAAGTGTTGTTAAACGTTAAATGTGTTAAACAAAATATTGGGAAAATGTATCATATTTTCTTTAAATACAAATTTTACAAATATATGTTACTTAATTACAAATACAAAGTTTGCGGATAGTCTTATATATCAATATTCTACCAGAAATTTAACATAGAACACTATGTTAAAAAGTGTAATTTAAATTCGGTTCCGCATTAACTATATTTGGCTGCAGTCTGGCAAGGGCGGTAGATACCTCCCCCCCCCCCCCCAAAAAAAAAAATATCTGAGGTATGGAGAGAAAAAAATCCCGATTATATTTTACGTCAAAATACTGTCTTTAAAAATGTAGTACATTGGGCTTTTGAGGTATAGGTCTAAATGCGCATAAAACAAGAAATATTCACAGGTTGCCTAACCTGCAGGCTAAAATCCACAGATATATGAATAGTCTACTTAGAGGAACTGATTTATAAGGGAAATAATTCTGCACCAATTTGTTTCCATGTCTTACGTGTACATCTGCAGTTGTGCTTCATGGTTATTGGCAGTGTGTGTTTGTGCAGAGGCGTCTCCCATTTGACTGAGCCAATCAGAACAAGGATACTGAGACACCACACGTCTAGAACCCTAATATACTAAAAGTTAAAAACAGCCAATCATTAGCCATGAATTAGAGCGGCAGATGCGTACGTAATACATTGAAACAAGTTGTTTCAAAATTCTTTTCATCAAAAGTCAGTAGCTGTGCGTGAACTAGAACACGTAGCAGCTGTAAACAACCCTACATTGCTACAAAGTTCCTTACTGCTTACGTATTTGCTGAGAACTCTTCTGGGGATGAAATAAATAGCGTACCAACTGTGAACGCGATACAAGTCAGTCTAACTCATCTAAAAACTTCTCGGTGAATATTTTTCACATATCTGAAAGTAATATTGAATACTGATTATTTGACAAGTGTTTGTAGACGAATAACAAACTTTTGGTAGTGACGTATCAGAATTATTGTCAAACGTGAATACAAGAATGGCGGGAAAAAACTTCTGATTATATACGAGACGGAGCAGTAGTAAAACACTCGTCTCGCATTTGGGAGGATCCAGGTTTGATCCCTGGCCCCGGCCATACTGATTTCGGTTTTCCATGTTTTCTCGAGGTCACTCCAGGCGAGTTCTGGGATAGTTCCTTAAACAGGTCATGGCCGATTCCTACCACGTGTCCCACGTGTACTTCTACTTAAGGTCTTCTGTTGTTTCAGGACACGTGAAGCGTCCAAATAAAAAAAATAAAACAAATACTAAATTGTATCCTGGCTAACTTGCCAACTTTTTCTACATTTCTCAACACGTTCTTAGACAAAATGTCGGGTACTAAATTTGCTATAACTGAAACTAGACACTCTAGGAAGTTCATAATTATGTATACTGTTCAGTAAATGGACATTCTGTACTGTCTGCCATGTAGACCATCTTTGATGGCGGCGAAGGTTATCTGTACTGCAGGTTAGGAAGATGTAAGTTATGTAATTAGTTTCAAAACAGTCAGTGCATACTTCTAGTATCTGTGTCTGGTATCTGTAATTTGTTATATGAAAAGGTTTGTTTTTCTTTTATCCGTACATATACAATTAATTCGACAGCGATGGAACATTGGTTGTACGTGCGTCCGTGAAGATTTCTGCCAATATAGGTGTGCGTATGTGTGTATGTATATATGTATACACACAGTCAACTCCCGATTATCCGCACTAATTGTGGGATCCGATGCCTCGGATAGTCCAAATCTCGAATAATCCACTTTTTACCCTTTATTAGATCAGCAGAAAGAAAAAAGTCAAATTCATTCCTGTAATAACGCAGCTATTTAATACAGTGGACTCTCGGTTATTCAAATTAACGAAAAGAAGGTTTGCGCTATTAATCTTGAAATAAATATTATAAGAAATTACCGATATTTTATCCAAGGTTAAAGTCTCGTTAGTCCGTTCACGCGCGACGCACGAAATAATTGTGTTAATTTGCGTGGATAATTAGCCCACAGTTAATAGAGAGTCTACTATATATATATATATATATATATATATATATATATATATATATATATATATATATATATACAAAGGGGATGGTCGAGGTAGAGGGGCAGAACCGGGTACGCAAAAAAATTTAATGGACTGTAAATTAACTGTCATTTCCTGTTTAAAAGCTTTCGTGATAGTAAATTATTGTTTTGAAAATGAATGTTAAATGCTGTAATGTATTTGCTTTTCAGTAAAATATTTAAAAGAAGTGATGATTCTCTTAATCTAGTCAAGCTAGCCGTATCTTATTATCAAGTCCCCTTACCTAATCCAGCGCAATTAGCGGTGAAAATCATCCCTTGGCAAACTCGTCCATGAAATATTCAAATATCTTCCTAACGCGTTGCTCAGATGTAAACCCATGTAGAAGGATCAAGGACTCGTATACGAGTGTCAAGGTGAGTCCGGAAAACTAATATCAAGTTAAAGCTACGTCATCGGAATTAGTAACGTTTCTATGAATATTATTTTTAAACTCATGCGAATATTATTTACGGGATTGAATAGTCACTGTGTTTAAATTGCCCTAGGTAGTTTTTAATTTTAGCCATTTCTTAAAGATAGACTTTATTGTTTACGGCTAGTGTTCATCTGTATTGCTAGGAATAGTTGACAAGATGTGAAGTTGGTTGGTAGACTTGCGAGTTCTCACTTTTGTTCTTATTGTAAACTGTGTGAGTGAAATTGTTCAAGAGTTTTGTAGTGTGATGTTTGTTAAGTGTAAGTAAAGGCACAGTGCCGTAACTTGGCCAATGTAAAAGACATAAGTACAGGATGGGTATTCCAGGAGGGTAAATGTGGCAGCACTGGAGTAGTCCTCCAGGCGAGTCTCTCCAGGTGACGTGTCTAGGATGGACCAGGAGCGGGGTGGGAGGAGAAGATAGACAGAGAGAGAGAGCTTGACGTCGTTACGGCCCGCCATGCGTCGTGACGCCCCCGACACTGTGCGCAGTCGTCGCGACAACCCCCCTCCCCCCTGCACAGCACACCCCCGCCTCCTCCCGCAACCCTCGACACCCAATTTCATACGTCAAGGCGAGCATGCCGTCCATTTTCTGCGCGATTGACTCGGAATAACCAGGCTCGGCTGGCGGTACGGTCTGGTGCACTGGCAATGGAGCACGCCCGTTACGCCGCAGCACCCGGAGAAAACTACCTCTCTTCACATACACGTGCCTCCTTCATCCTCTCTCTGCAACTTTTCTTATAAGCTGCCCACAGTAACCTGAGCACTTATGACGCCCTGCTGACTTATCCTTCTAAAGATAATTTCTATTTTTCCACTACTTTTTTTAAGGACTTGTTACAGAATTTTGCTCTGATTTCGAAAATATTTTTTTTTATTGCTACCTAATACTCATATAAAAATTTCGCTGCACAGTTTTGACATATGTTACAATTTGTAGCTGAATTTTTTTTATAGAAATATACTGAACGGTTTTTTAGATTTCGTTACCCAAAGTAACACGTTTTTCGTCGTGAATTTAAGCAAATTTGAGGGAAATTATTTTTTTACTGGTGAATGGTACATTATTTTTAAAAAATGCGTCCACAGTATTGTGTATCATGTGATTGCACATTGACTCAAATTTTTTCAAAACTTTTGGTTAAAAAATATTTGATTTATTGGCACCAGTCTGAAAAAAAAACTCGGGAACAAGCCCTTAATTGCTGCGGTAGATAATTGAAATGGGCGTAAATTATTTAGGATGACATTGCGTACAAACGCCATTGCAACACTACGTAATCTCACAAAACCAAGTGTAAGCTAAGAAAAACAATAAAAATGGAAAAAATTAAGTCGAATTGGGTTTAATCAACGCATACATAATTAAAAGAACCTGAAAAAATTCCAAGAGTGTTATGTCAAGTCACACGCAAAACCGAAATTGAAAGTTCGAAATAAGAAATATAAAAGAAATAAAGAAAAGTGAGGAAACAAAGGCCACAAGAATTTTGGTTTAGTTTTCCCCGTGGCTTGGCACAATTCCTCTTGGCATTCTCCATGTTTTGTTACTTCTGTATGCCGAGCGAAGTGGCTCCGTGATGGGCCTACAGTGGGCTCGCATTCCGGAGGATCCCTGTTAGATCCCCGGCTGCGGTCATCCTGAATCCACTTTTCTATGATTTTCCGAAATCACTCCAACCGTGTTGTTCAGGGAAACCTAGTAACGTAACCGAGTAAACCTTACTCCATCGTGTGAGTTATGATCAACTTCTTTACGAAACTTATCAGTAGGCTATGTGTAAAGCTAAGTGCTTAGGTTTCACTGTACTCAAAATTTGACGTCTGGATTCTCAATATTGTTTTTATTAACTTACTAGTAGCACAGATTTGACAATTCAGCTGTTGACTTTGGGTACACCCTGGAATTCAATCTCTTATACGTTTATAGCATTTTTCCAATTGGCCTGATATATCTTGACAGATTCTGGACCACCCTCAGCTAATAATAATACAATATCCTCCTCTAGACCAATCATGGTGCACCACTGTGCCAGGAAACTACCAATGAGCTTCTGATGTCCACCAAAATGTATACGCGCATTTTTCCTGTCTGTAATTGTCAGACAAGACAATCTTCAAAAGTAATCATACATAGGTGTGTCGTACGTATAGCAAGGAAAAGTTCACAGAATAATTTTAGTATATGATAGACCTTGAACAAACGTGTATATAAATTTATTTAGTCATTGTATCAGAGTTTATCACAGCTGGCGTGAAATATCCGGCACGAATAACAACGCAAGGACGAAAGAAATGAGTGAATCTTGCGTCACCAGGTTTGACATGAAGCACACAACTCACTGGGACAATTGACGAAAATTCAATACTGCTCAGATTTGAGAACGCACAGCTGAGTGAAGTGTAGCGTACAAGTTGTCGAACCCCACGAAAACTTCTTGTCATACTTATAGGAGCTGGGATGTACGGCGTTTTAATTTTATCACAAGCTAGATTCGAACCCATTTATATTTTCCCCTCGTTTTCAATCGGATCCAAGTTTCTAGTTGAGTGAAAGAGAAATATTGGGGCATTCTGATACTGCGGTTGTGATTTATGTTGTGATTTATATATACGACTCAATTCTGTCTAAAATCATCTTCGTACCTTATGACTGTAAGAAGACGTGACACATAAATGTACATTTTATAGTTTGTAGATATTTAAAGAATTTAGAATTGAAAACGGAAAAAACTTCTAGTCAATAGTTTTACCAAGGTTGTTAGCAAACATGTTGCCTGTGTTATGCATTACTTCAAACGTCGGTAGCAAATGTACACAGTTTTCACGTGAAACACAAATAAACAAAAATCCGTCACTTTGGCAGAACACAAAATGGTTACCCACAGAATTTACAAAAAAAACTTGAGTCCTTATTAATTTCCAAAGCCTGCATATTGCTTAAAACGCGCATAGGGCTGGTGTGTGCATCACGTCAGACAAAAGATGATATTTCTGTTCGGTAGAGATTGCACTTTACGTTATGACGCCGTCAATAGCGCTACTGCTGTTGACGGAGTGGGAAGGGGTGGTGGAGGAAGGGGGGAGGATATATAGGAGCAGGTGAAGAGCGGGTCCGCGTCCAATCGCAGCATCCAATAAGCGATCGCAGTTGAATCAGTCGCAAGGCTGGAAGGGCGTCATGTGTCTCTTCCGGTAGGACGACCCCATTCTGGCGAGAAACTCTGCTCTTAACGCCGTCCTATTAATCTTCTCGCCAACCCCCCCTCCCCCTCTTCCTTCACAGATATGTCGCGACCCAGTCGAAGAGAGAGAGAGAGAGAGAGAGAGAGAGACCATCCCCTCGCGCGTCGAGGGAGAAACACGTTAAACAGAAAACGTAATTTCACATTCTCTTTTTTCCCTCCAGGGGCGGGTTCGCTGCGACCACTGGAGGACGTGAAGGATATATATCCCCCCCTCTCCCTCCACCCATTTACAAGGCTGGGTGTGTGACACGTTGACAAATAAAATTAACTTTCCGATAAAAACAGCTCCCGCTGCGCTGTAACAGGGTAGGACATGGGAGGGTGCTCGCATTCCTGCAGAGCAGCCAAGTTGCAAGAGGACGTATCACGACCCCTCCCCGCCGTTAAAGGGTTTGTCGTTGGCTACGAGACGTGCCGAGGGGACAGGGGGTTGTTAAAAGCCTCTGGATAGAAGAAGGGCTGCTGTAAAATAAGGGAAGCCAACTGCGAAATTATCCACGCACCTTAGGTTCAAGCGAGCGCTCCGAGTTATCCAATCTGTTCTCCCTCCGTTCACTGGATGAAGAGGGGGAAAAATGAATACTTGGACTGTCGCCCTGTAGTTGAGGAGGATGAAAAAAAAAATTATTTCGCGCTGAATTAATTCGGTGATGGTTTTGGCGTTTCAGACACTCCATACTTGTGCCTTTTATGACCTCAAGGAAATAGAGATTTGGAACGTTCTTGTAATTTTTAAGCACATAATACAAACTCAAACACCCATACGTTTCTGTCATTATAACAACTAGTCTGAACATATGTTATAACTGAAGACATGCAAAATGTGCGTTATTTCTTGCCTCCAGGTTGGACTCCAAATAGTTATATACCCGACCAACTTCCCCCATAGGTAGAGATGATGGTACATCGCGAAAATGTTTTGTGCCAACATAGCTTTGAAAACACTGGGGTTCCTTGAAACACGTATGAGTGGATGTTATACTTATGACACAACGTAGCTGTCTGCTGACCAATAACACGCATAAGATATAACAATATCGGGATCCTTATTGGTGTAGTTAAATAGGGCAATAGCTCTATGTACAAGAGAAAGCCAGTAATCTTCTGGTAAGCTGTCTGCCGGGTAAAGCGCATCTGAACAATAATTCAAATTTGCACGTTTGACTGACCAACCTGCTGTAAACACACGTAGCTGGCATCATATAGAGGCTACTCAGTGTCATCTCTTAGTGTAAGCGTGTATATAGGACTGCTAAGTATAGTCTGTTGCCAAATAATAACGCCAATTTACAGGTCCATACACTCTAAAAAAATAGTTTGTAAATTTACCAGACGTGCGTATAGGAGCGCTAAGAAGCAAGTATGGTAGAACAGTTTCCCAGACATCTATGGTTACACTCGTAAACCTTTTTATAAAACGGTCAAATGTATACTGAAGCTGCTAGACTTGTATTGTAACAAGTGTAAAAGTTTGCATATTTACAAGACGGAAGTATGGTAAGTGTCCCATACTGCGTCTGTGATAATAACTTCCTAAAAATTCAAGGAAATTTTTTACAGTGATAGTTATAACTAGAGTCACTATGTTTTAGTGAAAAAATTACTACCAACTTATTTCAAACCCGCACGTGCACACCTGCAGCTGTGCTTCATGGTCAGTGATTGGTTGTTTCCAGCTCTCATTGTCTCGGGGTTCTATCCGCCAATCACAGACGTGTGTTGTCGCAGTAACCTTGTTCTGATTGGCTCAGTCAAATGAACAACATCTCTATTCAGTTGAGGGGCTGAGATTCATACTGGTGTAAGTTACAAGTATTTAGTAGTCTTGCTGTTGTTCATATTATACACACTTTCACAAAGAATTTTCTGTAAAAATATTTCACTCTTAATTGAATTTCTAGACACCATTACAGTATCCCAAGAATGTACTGCATTTTGTATGTTATTACAAAGCATTGTTTACGAGAAAACTAATTTAACTAACTTACACCGATACAAATCCAAGCCCCTCAAATGCTCTCTGTCAGTAACTACGAACGGGATGTGCACGTAAGGATTCGAAACAAGTTGTTGTAAAATTCATTTTACAAAAAATAAGTGGCTCTAAAGAGAGCTTATCTTCAATAGTTAACAGTGAAGTAACTAACCTCCTGTGAAGTAGGTACAAACATAACGACGACACATAAAACAGTTTCGTACCAGAAATATCAGATATATTATCTGGTATATAAGCTTACAGGGCAGTTTAACTTGATCTAAAGTAAAGAAAATCTCCTTTAGCTTGCTGCAAGTTCGTATTGACTTTTCTCGCTTGTTAAAGTTACAAGTTTAAAAAATTAAAATTTGGTGTATTTATGTTTAGGACTAGTTTAAATATTGTTTATCCCTCCAATATATATTACGACTGCAATCTCCCTGAAAGTAATAATTATTTGATAATAATATTGTATAAAATGCAGAGAAGTCCCTTGATTTTCTTGATAAAATAGGTAGTAATTTTTCTCTTAATTTTAGTTAGTTATTTTAACACAATTTTAAAGCAAATTGTACGTGAAATTGAAGTATACAATGTCCTAACGTCGACATTTGTGAAGGCCAGTAAATAATATAATAATTGGTTAAAAATATAAAAGTTTGGCGCGCGCAACGCGTAAAGCCGAGACAAGGGACGCAATGTTTGGTCAGCCCTGTGTCATGCGGTTAACTAGCGTGTAGACCATGTCGTGCTGCCGGCGTGTAAGAGCTTGTGATTGGTCGCATAGGCAAGTGGCAGGTTAATACTTGCATGGCGTGTAGTTGTAAGCCAAGAGAGGGTAGCCCCTTACAGCTATACTACCCGCAACACGCACGGCTACTACTTTCAAGCCTCTCATCTCTCAGCACATCGTACTGGGACTCAATAGTTGGTGTACATCACTGTGGTACTTCCGTGTCCGCATTCTTTGATGATCCGGGGCGCGTAATTAAAATAGTTTTATTGTAAACTTTTCATGTTGTAAGAAACTTAAGGCTATAATTAGCGACACGAATAATTCGCCGCGATTACTGAGCTGTACGCTAAGCTCCGATAATATCTGTGTAGTTATACAGACAGCAGCTGTATCTATTGGTTGTTCGCTAACAGTATATGATTGGGTATTAATTTATTTTCATCTTTATTATTTGTTCAGGACAAGGGCCAGACGCGAAGTTGACACTATCTTATAGTCATTTAAACTCTAGCAAAGCGCGAATTTTTCAGGTCCCTACCTATAAAACATTCCCACGTTGAAGGCATTTTAAAGCCATTATGTTTGACTAAATGTGCAAAAAACACTACAATTGGATACTTTTTTATTGGAAATTTGAGTAAGTTATGAGTAGGGACCCCTGATTTTCGATGAAAGAATTTAGCCGCCATTTTGTTTAAGTGACTTACGAGCACATCTGCAGTTCTACTTCATGGTTATTGGCAGCGTGTCTTTGTGAAGTGATGTCTTTTATTTGACTTTGCCAATCACAATAACGTTACTACAACTTCACAAGTCTGTGATTTGCCAGTAAAACCCCAAGACACGTCACAGCTAAGACGTCCAATCACTTATTATGAAGCTGAGCTGCAGATGTGCACGTAAGTCACCGTAACAAAGTGGGGCAAAATTCTTTTCACGAAAATTAGGGGTCCCTGGTTGTGTCACATAACAATGTCTTCCTTCCATTTGCTTGTCCAGTGTACATTCGGCTTCGTATAGCTGCAGTAATTTAATACAGTTATCTAGACACATATTTGAAAAACTCCGTGGTTTCTTTCACAATGCAAAGTGCGGACTTAATGGACATCTAAAAGCAAAGAATTTGAACTGAACTGTTTCGTCAATACGTTTCAAGATGTTCGATATCACAAGAATCTTTTCTGTCAGCGTATTGTTCAAGCCTGTGTAGCATCCTGCGGCTTGTATGATTGGCGGACTGGTACGTTTCACGGTCTGTTTACAGACGAATAACAAGGGTTCAGTTGTATCAGAGCAGAATTTTTACTAGCCCAGTCAAATAGGGTCTCTCCAGTAATGACAGGAAAGCTTCAGAAATGAATACATTACACTGAATTCTAGTAAACTTACAACTTTTACAGTGATAAATCACCATTCCTAACAACACTTAATAAGTAAAGACGTGAAAAATTAGCGTGATTGTTTGGAAACAAGCTAGATTCCGTACATCTGTAATTTCGTGTTATTTACGCAATTGGTTTTTTACTTATTTGACACCTATTGTACAGAGATGAGCCTGTAATACAGAAGCATCAACTGTAGGCCCAATAACGTGAAATCCCTGAGTCAGCGAGCAGCCAATGAACAGCGGTGGCCTGCTTCAAAACACAGATATTCTTCACGGGAAAAAATATTGTGTTGATATTTAACTTGCAAAATTTATTTTGTGGTCACTACAAAAGCATTTTGTTGAAACCATATTAAGCAAGCCAAAAATATGTTATGTTGCAAGCCCCTAGTACGAAAGATTGTTATGTAAGTTTATTAATATCATAGTTATGTCTCCTAATTTGATATCATTGGATCACCTCCTTATTTACTTGTAGATTCTTTTAATCGCCCGAAAAATTTCACGGCAACTTCATTTAACTGGAATTCAGTTTTCGGAGAATAAATATAATTTGCACACTTCTTTCCAGTATGTTTTATTTATAAATTCTAATCGCGAAATTTCCAGGTCAAATATTCCCGCGCAAAATAGGTTTCTCAGAACATATGAAACCACAGCCGTCTTAGCAGTCAGAAATAGAGCACATACAGCACTATTGCATGGAGAAGCCTAAGCGAGCACGTGATGATATAGCGATAGTCGCGACAAGCTCATTGGCCGATGGCCAGCGCACTATTATATTTGTCGACAGTAGAGCTTGATACAAGAGCCTGAGTGTATCACAACAACTTCTGTGCACAGATGAACATATATACAGAAGCGGAACGGTGAATATGTTTCACAACTTCAGTTCCAAGAGCCAACGACGGTAGACTTTCCTTCTTGGCGATTTGGATTAAAGATAGTGGCATCTGATTATCTAGTGTCCAGACCAGGGACTCGATGTTAACAACCATAGATAGTGCCATCCATGTTTGCTCATACTAGATTTATATATGTTTTGTACACGCCGATTGTTATTGGCAGGGACCCTTGATTTTCGCGAAAATAATTTAGCAGCATTTACGTGAACATCTGCAGCTCTGCTTCATGGTTATTGGCAGCGTGTCTTTGTGAAGTGATGTCTCTCATTTGACTTTGCCAATCACAATAACGTTACTACAACTTCACAAGTCTGTGATTTGCCAGTAAAACCCCAAGATACGTCAGAGATAAGACGTCCAATCACTGATCATGAAGCTGAGCTGCAGATGTGCACGTAAGTCACTGAACAAAGTGCGGCAGAATTCTTTTCGCTAAAATCAGGGGCCTCTAATCATAAGTCAAGAACCAATTGCTAACGTGACGCGAGCTTACAGTTTTTTGCATTTTAGCTTGTGCCCAAAAGGAAACGCTTATAATTTCTTCTTCAAATAATTAACTAACTCGGCAAAACCACATTAAGCAAAACTGCCAAACAGATTTGTGATGTCTGTACTTGGTTGTGCTTAAAAAGTACTTCATCGCAGAAACAGCACAGACGGTAAATACGGAGTAAATTTTCAACAGCAGCTGCAGCCAGTTATCTGCGCGAAGAGAATGGTGAAACATTTAATATTTTATATTACTAACTAAAACAAAAAAAAAAAAAACTAGTTTGTATGTAGGGCTGTTATTTATTTTATTGAATACAGGTGAATACTTGCATGCAATACGCCTAGTTTGTTTGGAATGGGGATTAACTTACATACGGGCTTTCGGAAATTCTGGATTTGAATGTTAGCGCATCAAGTGGCCGTGTAACTGAATAAAAAAACCTTACAACATAGTTTCAAATGTCAGCAGGCAGAACCATCCCAAACACACAATTCAAACATTTAAATTTGAATTTTATACATTTATATAATAAATATATGAAATAGGTCCTATTATTTTAATATTTTGGCTCGGATACAGTCAAATTGGTGTCCTCTTTGGCTGAAAGCCGACCAATAATACGCGTTGTACAGTACAGTCGGATGTGATGTGAACCAATAAGACAACGTTGAGAGAGAGAGAGAGAGAGTACAGAGACGAGTGGTGCTATCGTTCATGCAATGTTACATATAGGCGATTTATATCAACCTTGTCTTCATAGTCAGAAAATGTGAGCAGTCTACAAAGTCCTTGAGGTTACAACTAAATTTTTTTTTTCAAAAACTTTTGTTCCGTGCCTCGTGTGCTCTGAATAGGACTCAAAGTGACATCCTTAGATCAACTGATATTTTTATGAAAAGAATTTTACAGAAAATTGTTTCAATGGCTTCCGTAGACGTCTGCAGTTCTGCACAGCAAATTGTTTCAATGGCTTCCGTAGACATCTGCAGTTTTGCTTCATGGTTATTAGCAGAGTCATGTCCGTCTTTAGTAGAAGGCCGCTGCCTTAGATCTGGCAACACTGTCAAGAAGGGTCATTTTAACACTTATTTTAGCTCTCCGAAGACAACGACTCTACCTGATTCGTTATTGTGCCATACATACCGGCGAATCAGGAGAAGCCATTGCCATTAGCGAGACAAAAGAAGTGTTAAATTGCCCCTTCCTGACAGTGTTGTCAGATTTAAGACCGCGTCCTTGTACTAAAGACGGCTATGGCAGAGTGTATCTGTGGCCAGGTGTCCATTGGACTTGGCCAATCAGAACAAGAGGTTTGTGATTACCAGGTAGAACTTCCAGACAACTGAGAATAAACACGTCTAATCGCTGGCTGTGAAACAGAGCTACAGATGTGCATCGAAAGCAATGAAACAATGTGATGCAACATTATTTCCACTGTAGGTCAGACACAATGCGCGACTCTCGCCTCTATAGCATCACTGCATCTAGCTACACTGCTCGTGTTGGAAGCTGTATGTTGCAGCGTACACTCACATCTGGCGTCGCCCTTGTTCAAAGGAACTGCTTCCAGGTACTGTGTCTGTCCCTTCTCTACTTCCAGGATCTTGTCGGCGAGTTCAAACATCTCTGCTACTTGTCACCTCTCTACGTTTCTGTCTGCTTTTCTCTTCCACTGTTGCTATTACACACTTTTATCTCCAGGCGCGACCATTTGCTTACATCAAGCATCCTCAAATATCTTCAACAACTTTCCTCTTTAATTAACCTCTTTCAATACCTCTCAAATATTGCACCTATAATACAATTTCAAAATAACTAAATAAATCAACATTTTGGGATATAGAGTATACTTTTATCTACCTAATACAACACTAACATAATACAGAACGTATTTTAAACATTAAATTAAAAAAATATTTTGTTTAGCAACTTTGTCACATAGTACTGTATAACATGAGTATAAACAACTGAAGACATGTGTCAGTGCAATACCGACATGTGTTGTGATGCGTATATGTTACACAGTTACGTTTCAAAAATCTGTGTGGATGTATGCACATCTGCGTTTATCTCGAAATAGCATTGAGTTGTGTTGCTATTGCATTGGGTGTGCGATATACTCGTTAACGGATGGAAAGTTTGGAAATAGCAAAATTATTATTAATGCTGGTCGAAGCTAAAAGTTGAAACCAATAAATACAGTACAAAGCTCTGCCTTAAACAATGCCATTTACAAAACATAAACTACCTAGGATATTATTGACTCTATTACCTACATTGTGTATACGCTTAAGTGCGACATTATTTTAAAAATAAATGCTCTTGTTAAGTTCTGTACACTCTACTTTAAGCAACGCTGTTGGCGATTCACCGTGACTTTTAATGGGTGTGATTTTTTGCCATTAAACACAACGTGCTCTTTAGGCATGTTATGAAAACGAAAATTTACCAGAGTAAATATTGCCTTACTAACCCAACATTTATGTAATGGCAACACCTAACAAGGAAAACTACTGTCCAAATTAAAGGGTTAAAAAGTCAGTTGAAATTCTCTCTCACTGACATTTTGGACCAATTGTTTCGTGAGGATATTCCATGATTAGATAATTCATTCCAATTTCGCGACTGGTTGCCCTTCATCTTTGCTCGTGCTGTGTGTCTTCTCAAGAATCACAGGCGGTTGTTACAGGGGTAATCTAATTTTGACAAGACCAAATGTAAAAAAATG
Source organism: Medauroidea extradentata (assembly GCA_003012365.1). Classification (NCBI taxonomy): domain Eukaryota; kingdom Metazoa; phylum Arthropoda; class Insecta; order Phasmatodea; family Phasmatidae; genus Medauroidea; species Medauroidea extradentata. The sequence continues at coordinate 36,147 of PNEQ01025601.1, forward strand.
TTCTAAAAATACCTGCAAGCTACGAAGATAGTGAAGCAGCATATACGGCACTCACTTCAATGATAAGACGCTTACAGCTATTCAGTGCCTTCAAATTTTGTGTCCTTGTAACATTAATCTGACAGTTATGTCGAATGACAAACCTCTCCTCACAAACACGCGTTGTCAATAACCAAAGGAAACCTGAATTCTTAAATGTTGGTGATTGAAATCTTACTTACCCAGAGGTTACCACAGATAAGACCACTTGGAGGGAATACATGTTAGCAGTCTCGCGTTGAGGGTGCTGTGCGAGCAGTGAGGAATGAACTCAGGGTCTTGGTGGTATGACTTAACAAGTAGATAAACCCACAACCCAAGCCTAAAACACGGTGTCCAGGGTTCTTTCTCCGGGAAATTTGGATTTTAAGTTGCATGTGGTAGTATTTAAATGAATACGTCGTTTTTAAAGGAGAAATTATTCTTAAGAAGTGAAAACATTTGCAGATATAAAATAAATTTGGTACATCTTCATGCTTCTGCGTGCAGATTTATTTATCATCTTGTTGACACTTCAAACTCACACATTAATTTTAATGAATAACAAACAGGATTGCGCAAAACCCTTTGGCATCTAGAACTTTGAAAGATTTATTTCTTGTATCACGGGAACAGTTCACTTATTTTATATTGTATATATTTGACAAATTACTGTTATATATATATACACTTATTTTATATTGTATATATTTGACAAATTACTGTTATATATATATATATATATATATATACACAGAGTTGCAACACAGCATCGTGAAATCATACTTCACTGAGTATAAAGCTTATTGGTCACCACAAAATATTTTGTCATTATGGACCATACGAAATTTTTTTGTGGTGACTACAAAAAGATTTTGCTGTTCCCGATGAAGTTTTGCAGTGATTACAAGAAAATTTTGTGAGGTCCATATTGACAAAACATTTAGTGGCCACCACTAAACGGTTTTTTTGTAGTTAATGTTGTGTTGTCTTTTATAAAGTACAGAAGTGTGAGGTAATTATTTTCAATATTTTACTAGTCATTTGTTTCGTTTAAATATTTTGGAGCAGTATTGGGACGGACCATGGCCCCTATGGAACCCCTCGGATCCGTCCCAGGGTCCCAGTGGTATCACGAACACTGTGGCCTTGTGGTTAGGATGCGGTCTCCACATGTCGCTCGGAGATACCCACTCTTACCCGCCGGAACTGACCAGTTTCCCGCTACAACGAGCTGCCTCAGTCCTGAATCATGTCAGACACACTAGCTTTCTTTGAGTCCGTCGCCGCCAACGAGGATACCTCCAGGTATTCTTAGAGACCGGCAGATTTCGCATGGCCACTTCGCTAGACCAAGTAAGATCCTTATTGGTCGTTAGGACAACTGGCCTTCTTGTGAACATGACTGCGAACCAACTGGTTTCAGTGTCTTACGTGAACACCTGCAATCCTACTTAATGGTAATTGGAGGTGTGTTTGTGCAGCGGAGTCGCTCATTTGACTTGGCCAATCAGAACAAGCTTACAGCAACACCGCACGTCTGCGGTTGGCGGGTATACAACCCCGAGACACTAAATGTTCACACCACCAAATCGTTGACGGAGAAGCAGAACTGCAGGTGGGCACGTAAGGCACTAAAACAAGTATTCTTGAAAATCACGGTTCCCAAGTTACAGGAATAAATATAGTTCTCTAGTTGTGGGATGAGGGGCAGATATTTCCGAGTGAATATTGTTTCCCCACGATATTCTACTTGCTGTGGACAGAGGTGAGTGGTACATGTCTGCAGGGCTGGACCCTGGAGACTGTGAGATGGTGGAGGAAGTAGTAATAGGAGTAGGTGTGGGTGGGGGGGATATTGTTCTGTAGAGAACAATGACGCGGCTTGCTCACACCCCTGAGAGCTGCAAGGCGGGGGCACACAACACGACCCCTGCGACAATCTCATCATCGCCGCTGCACAATGGACTGCTATTAGGGGTGGTTAAGTCCCGGCGCGCAGTAACCACGCAACTCCTGTCTTCTCTTGCACCCAGACACTGTAGGCGGGGCACCACACTCGTCTACAACTGTCTCCGGTCAACGACATAGCTGCCGTCTCAACGGGGTGGTCACAACTGTGGACGTAGTTAGCGCGTTCAATTTCAAGCAATTCGGAGAGCTAAGGGCGCATATGGCGTCATTATTCTGATGAGCGCACCAGTCTTGCGTGTATTACTTCTACTTTCGCTTGCTTCGGCGAATAAGAAAGCGTCGCTCGAATGCTCATTTCAGGGACAAGAAAAATTGGCGTTTTCTTTTGGGAACAAACTATAATTCCAACTACTATAAGTTTGTGTTACTTTCGCAATTGGTCCTCGACTCTTATGACAGTTCCTGGAAGTCGCTTGAGCAAATAACAAAAACGTAACTAAATGAAGACCCATATCACTGTATCAGCGAGCAGCCAACGAACAGTTGTCTACTTGCCTACATAGATATTCTTGCAGGCTAGCCTACGGGTTAACGAACCCTCGAATATTTCCGGTGTCTACTCGTTGTATATCTCATGGATTAGTTACGTATGCGACGTAAGCTACAGGTGTTCGAATTCAAAAGTTGTCCAAGAAGTAATCCTTTAAAAAGCCCCATATTGAAAGGCCATCCAAACTGGCAGTGCTCGTGACCCCATGTCAGGCGAAGCGAGCCTTTCATCTCGAAGACGGCGATGTCATTGGAGACAATGGCTAGACCCACTGAATTTTGGTGAAATTAATTTTGCACACACTTTTCAGCTTTCCTTCTTGGTCAGTGATTGAATGTTTATAACTCTCAGCGTCTCGTGGTACTACATGTAAATCACAGACGCAGTAACCTTCTTATGATTGGCGGAGCCAAATGAGTCATTCTTCGGCACAAATTCACTCTACAAACAACCAAGAAGCAAATTTGTGGACATAAGACATCGAAACAAGTTGGTGAACAATTATTTTCACCAAATATCAGTGGCTTTAAGACAGCAACTGGGAGAGGATCCCAAATGGTCAGAATTCGCCTGAAGCGATTTTGGGGAACCGTGGAAAACCAAGGTTAGGATAACCGGAGCCGAGAGTCGAATCATGATCCTCCCGACTGCGAGTCAAATGCGCCACTTCGCTTGGGAGGAACCCGGTGTCTATTTATACCGAGGAAACACTTCCAGCATATGATGGCCGCCGGGAATATTTTACAACTGCGCGTGAACTAACATTTCTGTGCTCGGCGGTGTTTTGCTGGCCAAAATGCAGTGCCTCCTGCTACGAGTCTCGTGAGATATGAAAGCAGCCGTAAACTTCGCCTTGCTCTTGGGAGTAGGACGTTTATCGCCCTGCGTCAAAGCCACGCCGTAGTTTTTCTTAGCAGGGCCGGTGTTATTCTTCGGACGTTGTTAAATCTCAACTGATACTCGCTCCCACAAACAACGTCCGGATATTTAAATACTTTCTGATAGAAATATGTTTTCCTTGGCTGCGCTCGCATTTTGTGGGTCCAGTGTTGGAACGATGTTATACGATTTACACTCTGGGAAATTAAAAACCGCTTGATAAAAATAAATGTTATATTTTTGTGCAACGCTGTTGCATAATGTGTACATTACAGGCAATTTAATTTCCCGCTTAGAAAAGAAGATTCAATAAAATATTTATTATCTTAACATGATATCTAAGTTTCTGAAAGACGCGATTAAAAATACATACACACACACACACACATATATATATATATATATATATATATATATATATATATATATGCATATTAAAAAGTTTATACATTTGCAGATATTATTAGCTTCCACTATGTTGCTGAACTTAAATATCGTACAAAACTGCACATACACGTGAAGTTTTAAAAAAGGGAAGAGAAACTCATAGGTTTTTTATTTTTGGAAATACTGGACTTCAAATGCATTGGCATTTCACATAGTACAGTATTCATAACGTATTGTTTTAAAAACTCAACAACATCTCCAATTTTTGTTGCCAGGTTAAACATATTTCACTTAAGCCAAATGTCACTTTCGCATTTGTATAATTGCTCTCATTTTACATCTACCAGGTAGCCTTCAGCCAATAATATAGACGTAGACTTATATGTAATGCAGTTGTGTATCAGCAAGCTGCCTATAAAATGTTGATGTCTGTGCTCGAGTAAACTACAGAGAGGAATATTACCTACAGGTCAGTGCATATGTGAAGTTTTCAGTCTCTTTAAATTACTTAAAAGATAATAATACGATTTCAGAGACAGGCTCTTTTGTAATTACTTACATGAATGTGGTAATTTTAATCACTGAAATAACAGATAGTGAAATAATTGCACTTATATAAACGGTTACTGATTTTTGTAAAAAAAAATTTTCACACATTTGTTTTAGTGCTTATTTGCACATCTGCAGCTCTGATCAAATGCGTTTGGTAGACTGTAGGCTATTTGTGCAGAGGTAGTACTCATTTGATTGCGTCAATAAGAACAATGTACAGCTACATCACACGTCTGTGATTGGCGGGTGTAACCCTACCCCCCCCCCCTCTCCGACGAGACGCTCAGAGCTAAATTCATCCAATCATTGATCATAAAGCCGAGCTGCAGATGTGTACGTAAAGCATTGAAACAAGTTTTATCCGAAATCAGAGGTTCAATTTATCAGAAATGGCCTGCAGAAGTGTGACCCAGTAACAGGTAATCAAGGCCAAAATAACTTGTCTCTTACACAGTAAAAAAAAATTGTACTTTTACAAAAAAGTATTTTGGGAAGCCAGTTTCCAAAAAAGTTTTTGGTAACACTACAAAGACTTTTTGTAAAATTTACAGAAAAAAACTAGTATTTTTACAAACTTATTTGTATATTTGCAAACATTTCTGTAAATATACAAACAAATTTTGTATATTTACAGCTAATATCTGGTTAAGTTTACAAAATTTTTTTTACTGTTACAAAAAAAATTTAGAAACTAGTTTCTAAAAATTTTTTTTGTAAAATTACGAAATGTTTTGTAAAGTTTGTCAGGTCTCCTAGGTTTATTTTGTTTCAAATCGAAAAATTTGCTCATTAACGTTTATTTTACTAGTTCGCAAAGGTGTTTACGATATTTGTAACCACTTTTAAAGGTTTCTGACATCTTACTTTCATTACCTGACTTATTACGTTCTGATATTAGTTTACAAGATTTTCCTTTTAAATGTACAAATTTTTTTACTGTGATAGTCAAGTTGTACAATGTCTCAGCAGCCATGCAACAAATCACGAAGTCTAGTGCTTTCATAGGACTGTGAAGTTTAACCTGCATGTCATTGAGGTCGCTGAATTCTATGTATTTAATTACACGTCAATGTGACTTGGAAATTTAGTGGGTTCACTTGATGTGACAAGTACACGTGAATTACTTTTGCGATTAAATCGCAGTTTATTTAACTCTTTACTAGAATTCTAAACCAACTGCAAAGCTGCAGGAAAGTACTCGTGGACTCGCGCGCTGCACTGTAAAATAAATTCCTGAACAGCGTGGGAAGTTCTTAAGCAGTACACTATAGGGACACTTATCATAGCTAAGGTGTTAGGTCTGGTAACACCAATATACATTTGACTGTTTACTAAAATAAATATAACGGCTGCTACTGATGTACGAGAAGAATTCTACCATACCTACTTTCTTAACACTCCTCTACATCGGTGTGGTAAGTTGACAGTAATTTAATACAGTGTACCTCGTCAGATGTAGAACTATGGCCACTCACTGAAGCAGTTGACAATATACTAGCATCAGAGGCGAGAGTGTACGCAGTACTGTGAGTCCAGCCAGCAGGTATTTCAACCCGCTGAATTCCAGTGCCTAACATGCATTCAATTAAGCGTTACATTAGCTGGGTAGTGAACAATCTTCCGTGGTGGATGTTTGCAAGTTAATATCTCCAGCTTATCAGAACTGTATGCTCTCGACACACGCGACGTCCCATAATTTAAAGACAGAATGTGAGCTGCCAGTAACAAGTGCCCATGCAGACTGTACTGTATCAGCCCGCCAATGAGCGCCACGGGAGAGGCTGATAGACATATGTATAGCGGAGAGCTCCGGGCAGGCCAGCACCTCGGTGACTTGTGCCACTGTCGCGCGCGGCCCACTAGCCCCGCGATGACATATGTTGGCACAAAATGACTGCCACTAATCCACGTGATGAGTCCAGGGGGGAGGGGCTAATGCTAATCGATGAGCGTGCGCCAAACATTTTCAATTATTCTCTCCTTCGAGGCGCGAGTAATGGGCATGGCAAGGGGAGACTTATGATGCTGAGGGGTCATGATGTTTGCCTGCGGGCCAGGAATGTCGACTTAATCATCGTCTAGGAGGGTGAGGTGGGGGTGGCAGGACTGAATGATCTGCTCCCCTAGCGAGAGGGGTTGCAGGATTAGTATGTGGGTCAGCACTTAGCCACATCTTCTGCACTGATTCGAGGTTTGTTCAAGTCACAGACACGATGCTATTCCGCAGTGTATTTGTCCTCCGTGTTGGACCTAACAGGCCTACATTGGCGAAGAGAGGAGTGTTTCAGGGCATGCACGCCGTCTCATATTTCCTATTTTTCGACTAGTTTCTTCCTATCGCTTTGTAATTACTGTAGTCACTGAATATTGGTGAAGAAATAATTTTGCAACAACTTATTTCAATGCAGCTCTGCTTCGTGGTCTGTGATTGGGTATATACAACTCTCAGCGACTTGAGGTTCTACCAGCTAGTAACCTTTGTTCTGATTGGCCAGTCAAGTAAATGGTGCCTCTACACGAAGACACGTTCTCAACAACGATAATGCGGAGCTGCAGATGTGCACAAAAGGCATTGAAATAAAGTGGTTGAAAACCTAAAACTGCATTGAAACATATTGGTGGGAAACATAATTCACGAAAGTCAGGGTCCCTACCGTACTTTTAAATAGCATATACAAAAAGAGAACCTAGAAATATTTTTGGAGGTGATTTTGAACTTCCGTCTTGCAGACATTATTAATGATCTCAGTTTCGTAAAAAAAAGTCCACTGCTAATAGTTTTTGAAAGTGTTTTACCTCATGCCAGTGTTTTTGATTAAATTATTTTTAACAGTTACATACTATAGGGATAAATAATCGAATCACTGTTGCTGTAGTTTAACTGACCCAGTCAAATGTATGTCAGTAAAAAAAGACACCTGCAGAGGTACACGTCGAGTATTTAAATCTAACTTGCGCGAACATCTTTTTAGAAAGAACATAGACATATATGTTTCCAATAATCAGTCAGGAGTTCTTTGCATAAACTGTGAATACAATATCAGAAATTAATCTATTAGGATTTAGTTCTATAAGCTTTGAAGCCAAAGAAATGTTAATTTAAGATAAACATTTACAATATTGTTTCCATAATTAGTGTAGGTACAGGAAAACTTAAGTTTGACAGTATAACTTAATGTACAGAGAAATTTAAGTTAAGTTTTTTTCACGCGACTAGGCTGATAAAACATTACTTCGTGGAAATATTTCTGAGACGTAAAGTTAGTTGCTCTCTTAGATATCTGACCGACCGTTGAACATTTTTAATTTTTTAAATACTAACTGCTAAATTTTTTTTCCAGTCGTGATGTACAGTAAGTCCGTAACTTCCACAAATGCTCAGACATATCAAAATTTTAGTTATTTTTGAGCGATTCTAGCGATGGAAGACTCAGTCTGCAGGTACTGTACTTCTCGGACTGTGTAGGCTACAGTATGTGCCTGAAGACGGAGATAGACTGCAGTCTCAGGTACTGTACTTCTCGGACTGTGAATGTGCCTGAAGACGGAGACAGACTGCAGTCTACGAAACGTCGCATTTTGTTTTGTCGCAAGGAGAATATTGTGTTCGTCTGTTTCTTCATTGTCTTACTGTCCACAGTCACTGTGTTATTTGTATTCGTTCACTTTCCTCAAGGCGTCTGTGTTTCTGCTGTGTCGTCTACAACCAGCTGTTTTGTTGTTAGTTTTGTGTAGTCTGTTTGTTGTTGTAATTATTTTTTGTATGTTAATCCGGACTTACTGACGGAATTCATTTTGTGGAATAAGCTTAGTTATTTATTTATTTTCCTTGGTTTGTTTTTTAGTGCGTGGATGCTCGTTTGAGATCATTTATTTTCTTGTAACTCATTGGCTGAGTTCCTTTTGGAATTGAATTTGTTTACCTATGTTTGTCAGTTGAAACGAAGTCTTTTAATATGTTTACTTGTATGTTTGTGCGTATTATATTGTCTTCTGTGACACACCATTTACTGGCCAAAATACGTCTTTAGTTTGTAAAAAAAAAAATATTGTAGTAGTTAGAATATTGCAAATTATTTTGGGCACGAGATAAAGTGTTTACAACTGTAGAGCCAGTGCACCTAGATGTTTCTAAATACGAAATAAAGCAGTAACAAATGGAGGCCCAAATATGGTGTGTCACTATAGACCAGATACTGTTTGCTAGAGTGTAGCGTTGAGATAAATGATTTCGGAAGTTTTTATAATTTTGTCAATTTATTCATGACAATTACCAAAGCCGCTTCTTTTTTGTAAAATAATTTTACACCAGCTTGTTTCAATCCCTTACTGTACACATTTGACTGAGCCATTAAGAACAAGGGTACTGCGACACCACACGTCTGTGATTGGTGGGTAGAACCCCGCACTGAAAAAAGAGTATAGTTGCAGGAACCATAATTGTGTTAAAATAGAGACAACAAAACAGTTTGGCTGTCAGTTCTACTCTGAACAGTTCCTTCAACAATCTGTTCTGTTGATAAAACAAAGAACCTTGTTGCTTTTACAAACCAAATGGTAACTTCTACAGAACAGATTGATGAAGGAACTGTCCAGCGTAATACCAACAACCAAACTGTTTTGTTGTCCCTATTTTAACACAAGTATTGTACCTACAACTATACTCTCTTTCAGTGCGAGACTCTTCAAAACACATTGATGTGTACTTAACGGGGGGCTCCGAGGCCGCAGTTGTGTTTCTCTGCCGCATGAGGGCTCTGCAAGTCTTGTAGCACCATCGTGTAAAGCGGCCTCTCCGAGTCCCTGCTAGACAGGTTTTCTTTGGGGAGGTGGTGCGAATAGCTACTGAAAAGGAAGGGAGGTGGTTTGGGGTAGTTGGTGGAGGGTGGGGAGTTTACAAGCTTGTCACTGTACAATACAACGACCCTTCGCCTCCCTCGTCTTACCGAGTGTCGAGCCATGTCCCGGCCGTCAAGTGTACGGTATTTCAGTTCTCGTGACAGTTGTACGCAGGTGCGATAACACAGCGTCAAATAATTTATTAGTTTATGGGTTGGACTCATGAGTACGATATGTCAGATAGTTACCGTAGGAATATTTAGCAAAAAATTTTTTATTTGTTTAGTGTTAATTTGAGTCAAAATAAATATTGTATTATGAAGGGTACCCGAGAGCATGATATCGTATACCGAGTACAGCTTTCTGACTAAACACCCAGAAGCGACGGAATGAGAAAAGTGGGGGGAGCGGCAGATAGGCGAGAAAAAAATACCTGCCAATGGCATCGTCCGACACGTTTTCCACTTGCGAAAAATCAGCGACTGACCCCGCCTGTAATGGAACCTTGGCCACCTCGCCGGAAGCCAAAAGATCTCACCACTAGTTCACCGCTGCCACGATCATTTGAGAAATGGGATATTAAATAACTGGTCAAAAGTATAAAAACGTACACATACGTATAATGCTGGCATACGTCTGTGCATCTCTAAACTTGGTAGGGAGCGCGAGGGGAGAATAGTGCGCACGCAGAGTTGGCCGTGTTATCAGCTGTTTCAATAACATAATTTGTGCCGGACGGCGAGCGTCCTTTCATTGATGTTCTCAGGTCCGCGTGTTTTCTGCCGGGCCGCTTCATTGCCACACTTCTCACGCATGCAAAATGTGTGCTGAGTATACAGTCTCTTATAACATGTTT